>JAQFYG010005263.1:0-10121 GCA_034694325.1 Entomobrya corticalis
TGGGAATTAATCATTTACTGTCTGTGATTCGTTCGTAGTCAGTTAATGCACTTGTCGCGATATAGTTAAGCTTGAGCTCAAGACAATGGCAATTGCATTTAACATTTTGTCTGATGATTTTATGATGATATCGTCAACCTGATGATATTATGTTGATATCATGTTTCCGCTCTGCGGGGACTGAGGGCTGCTTTTGGAATATGCTTGTCTTTAAAAGGCAGGAACCAACGGATATTTTCTTGCATCTTCTTGGTTAATTACATTTTTTCCTTCTGTTGAATATCATATCATGCCTCATCCTTTCTTGTTTAATCATGCGTAATTGTAAAGGTGATCCACTTCCTTTACTTCTTACTGTCCCTTTTAGCCTTTGTTTCTGAAATATATGCTCCGACGATTGTCAAAAGAAATAATATGACAAATCACATAGAAAAGAAAAAATAAACATATTATTCATCCTTTGTATTTGTCATTATACCAGTTTTTTTTTGATTTTGCTTATTCTTTTTTCTATACAACAGTTTATAAGTGTATGTTTCTTATTTAAAGCTATAAAGGAACAGAACAGGGTAAACCATTTTACGCCAGAAAAGAAATGAAAAATAATATTTTGAAAGAAAATATTAATTCGTACATGTTTAAAACAAAAATTGAAGATACTGAATATCTCCGTCAGTATAGTATATAACCAAAATCACTTAATATTTTATTCATTTACTAATGTTTTTGATTATTGTTCTGTTGTTCAGTTTTATTTTGTGCTAACCGATAGGATTTTAACATCTTTTAAGGTGCTTTGCAGAGTTATGATCAGCATTATTTACTTTTTGGCGTGAAAAGTGTACTAAAAATCAAAACACTTAAAGACAAGCTGAACATAATTTGATAATGCTTCCGTAGGAAATGAAAACTATTGCGTCTAAATTAATTCCAAACAAAGAAATCGAATTTTACAAATAAGTTAACAGGCTTATCCAATCAATGCATCAACTATGCCAACCAGTGTATAAGTCAAAAATACACGTCCGTTTTGGGCTTTATCAGACAGGAGACGGCAGCGTCCCAGAAAATAATAAAAGTGCGGCATATTGCGGTAATGTAAAAGGCAAAGAGAATGATAAGAAGCTAACCCAAAATTTAAATGGATAATCCAGAAATTTATTTGGGAATCTAATAAACTAGTCATCGAGATCACTGAGCGGTATTTACTCCAGTTTTCTTCTGTGGGGTTCTTGTCGGGAAAAAGGTGGGATTACAAATGACATTTATTGACAGGCTTGACACGCATCCTGTTTATTAGCTTCATTGCTTTGTAAACACGTGATAACTAAGAGCTTTAGTTTTCAATGCCTATTTTCAAATTAAAACTATCAAGAAACGAATTCGGAAGATATTGCTTTACTGGGAATGGATCGATTTCACGGAACAGTAAGCACAGCATTTGAATTGCATTGAGACAGAAACGTCTTTTGTTCTGACATGTTGTCTGTTTTATAATATTACATCCTAAGATTCATAATCATTGCTCACCAGGATGAATGAATGAATAAAGTACATGATCCCACCATGATGCTTGAAGACCACAATAGTTTTCTTTTGCAGGACGGCTTCAAACAAACAACTTTTTCTAAAATAAATACATACATTAAATTATAAAAATTTAGTATGATTTTATGGAGCAGGTGTGCAATGCATCATGATGAGATGATATGTTATGGAAAATGTAAGCATCGAAGTAGTTCAACAGTAAACCAAAACTTTAAATTTGACCAGAATAATCATACGTGTTACATGCGTGCTTGAGTCGTTGAAAATATACCTTTTGTATGGATATACATCATTAAAAGAACAGATAGAACAGACATTCATGATTCTGAATCTGAATTTTGTTTCCAAAGAGATGAGGGGAAAATAATACTCTTACTGGCCACATGGATTTTCTGTGTGGGTGTCACGATAAAACTGTTTTAATAAAGCCAATAAACAATATGTCTAAAGTACTGCACAATTTAGTCAATTTCTGTGCAAGAGGAGTTAGTGGACGATCAAATATAACTTGGCACTATATAGTTCTATATGTGTTGTCTCTATTTTTTATTTTTTAAATGCTCGTATAAGACGTCAATCTCATCTAATATAGTAATCAATCAGAAATAATGTCAGAAATTTTATAAACGGCGTTGAAATTTTAATCTTTCAAAAGACAGTTAAAACTTATTGAAATGCACCCTGCTGAGGTACATTTTTTAAAGTGGGAGGAGACTGGAGACATTTGTAAAACAAAAGTGTACACACAAAAATATAAACTTTTGAAATTACTTTGTGTCGGTAGTCGGTAAAAATCAATTACAAGGTAAACATTTGTTTTTTATCCTTGCGGTTGACTGAAAGGAAGTGTCATTAGTAAAAGATAGTTTGGTTAACCTTCAGGCCCCTGCTGAGTTTACCTGTAAATCTTTCGGAGAATTGGTGTATAATGAGTTGCTGTTAACTTTAAAAATATGATTAACCGGTGTGTGCTTCCATTGTTTGAAAGCATTGTTAAATCCTTTTGCCCGGACGTAGTGTACACAGAGATATCAATGTGGTAAATTTACAAATTTCAATCGAAAGCGGACAAATTTGTATTGCGAAAATCAGAATATATGAGATTTTTACTTTAGTCCATTTAAATGTTTGCACGTTGGTATTGCAAATAGGGATTGCCCACTGAAGCTTTTCATCTTTAATATAAAAATTGCTAAATCAGCCTGCTGAATAAAGTTTTTTTCTACCATAATAAATTATTAAAAATATGTAAATGTGTGCTCAGAGAAGTTTTCATTTCTAGATTCATGAATCGACGCCAATACTTATTTAATCCAAGAAAATTCATGTTCACTTAACATGAGAGATCATGGGTAGGCGACCATCTAAACGAGACAAACTAGAAATAACAACAATCGAGAAGCAAACATAAAAATACAAATGTTTTGCAATGCCGCAACTTCAAAAAAATCTGGTTTACAAATCACAATAAAGTTGTAAGAAAGCTGTTGCAATTCATATTAGTTAACTGTTATTTTTATTGAATTTTATTGTTTTTTTATAGTTCACTTCCTCCACGGTTTGTAAAGCGTTATTGATAAATTTTTAAAATTGTATTTAAAAACACAACACCTACAACTTATAAAATAAATATAATGTATTTTCTGTATCTAGAAAGAAATTTTATTTCTATTTTGAATATACAAGCCTTTCGACATTACTCTGTTTCTTGTTCTTTATGACAATAATGGATATCCCATGCCCGAATTAGGAGTAAATGTCGCATTTAATAAGAGAAATCGGCATCTAGTGTGAATAATCGCATATTGTTAACTTGTTTTTGTTACGTTTTGTTTGCATCTAACCCAAACCAAAGCAGATACCGATCTGATTAGCTCAATAAAAGCATTCAATGCAAAACTTTATCCCATTTTCATTCTGTTTTGGTGTTAAATAGCCACATAAAACATTGTTCCATTATGAATTGCAGACATTTGCTAACACACGTCAAGCAAGAGTGTTCTATTCAATTCACTCGGAGAATATTATACCTATATTTCACATTTCTGAACTTTTCCGAACAAATGGAGATGCCTCTACTAATTTGCAGCCGTATTACCTGTTTCTCATTGTTATTAGCTTGAATTGTTTGGAAAATGGGAAGTTTGTGGGTAAATAAGAACGATTTGTCACATTTTTTTGTCCAAAAGGAAAGGTAATATGTAGATTTTTCTCAAAGCTCATTGTGCTGACGCTGCTTTCGGCAGCAATAGGAAAATACTTTTTGCATTGTTGAGCTTGTTTGTTCATAACAGAAATTGGATCGGAAGTTTAAAATCATAAACTTTTGTTTTATTGACTGGAAGTTTTAGACATGAGCACGCCACCTATTCATCACTGTTTCGGAACCTAAACCGACAAATTATGGTCCTTCTATTATTTTCTAGATGATATTGCCGATAGACAAATAAGTAACTAGTATCATAGATTAAGCTATAGCTATGGTTAAATATAAATAAAATTCATCATCAAAACTAATTATTGTTTTTAATTTTTCTTTTTAGTTACTGTTAATTTTATTCATGCTATAAACAATATACCTCCAATCAATCTATGCTTGTGCACTGCCACAAACTAAGTCGGTATTTTGTGATTGACGCGGAATAAGTACATAATATTTCTGAGAGATCATTAGATTGTGAAACGAAAAAATTAAGATTGGCCATAAATATTACATATCTATACAAATAGCAGAAGGAGATCGGAGATACAATCAAGTTACATTTGATCTCCGATCTTTCCATACCCACTACATACATGGATCCTCACACACAAACCCTTCACCCTACACTTCACTCAGCTTGAAACCCCAAGTAAAGTGCTCAATTCAAACATTACGCAATAAAGATATCCAGCATAAATGGAGGATCATTTAGAAGAATGACTTGAATCACAGCAAATAAAAATGTGCACTGCATCTCAATTACCCACTTTACAAACAAGATGAGATATAAGGACAGGGAACAGCATGAAATGAGAAACACGAAGGAACATTTTTTACGAGATTGATGAAAACGATATGGTTGACAGTTTGAAGATGATGCGTGTCTCTAGACAATAAAATAACTACTTTGTAAGATATGCACAGACTCACATTTCATATTTTTTATCTCCAAAGTGGCAATATGGTAAAACGTCACATCAAGCCATCATTTTTACCACTGACTTTGTGGCCTTTATTGAAGCAACAATACAAATAAGTAGCATTGCGAGATGATATAGTGCTTAAAGATGTTGGTATACTGACCAACAAAAACTGAAGCAATCTTGGAAATTACTGCATGCAACATTTGTGTATTTTTTAACACGTGTTTGTTTCTGTTTGGTTTGAAACACGAGCGCATAAACTTTTACTTTTTGTTCGTTTAGAATTGAGTTATATGGTGCTTACCCTTGTTGTTAAGGATTAACTCATGCATGCAGGGATGGGAAAGAGGACAATGGCCATATAATAAATTTACAATCAAATACTAAAATTGTAAAGAAGCCAATTTAGGAAATTGAATCGTAAAACATTACAGGAAATGATCACAGATTTACCTGAATCGTAAACTTATTACAGAAATATGACTTTATGACAGGTTTCAGTGCATTGTAAATACAGAGGAATTGGTCAATTCATAATTTATTCATGAATAGGAAAACTTCACAAGTTCTTCTCTTAGAAGTCAAAAGCAGAAGGAACGGTAGTAAACAACTCCTGTAAAGTAATAAAATTTAAATGGAGAATTTTGTACTGAACTTTCCGTGTTCGTTCAGACCGATTATTAGAAATAAAGTAATAAACATGTGTACGCTCATATTAAACACCGCAAACATATAATCGGTGACTTTACAATATGTGTTATGACTAAAGGGGTGCATGATAAAACAAGTACAATAAATTTATAAATTTCCCGGTTAAAGTTATTGATCTTTTAAAATCACATATATTTCTTTGATTTCGTTTAAAATCTAGTAATGTGTGATTTACAAACCAAAAAGTAGTTTGTCAGCGTATCAAGTAGTTATGACCTCCGAAATCATGATCTTACTACAAAATCAGTTTTCACGGAAATACTGCAAGCTACTGATATTCATAACGTCAATAACGGTTAACTTCTCAAAGTTTTAGGCTATTTTAAACTTCCAAGGAGAAGGGGAAAGCCAGCAACAGTTATTACATTGGTTATTTGAAATCTCATTTTCTGATAAATTTAGTGCCAAGCCAACAACATACTTTGTGCATTCAAGTGTAGATTAAAAGGATAATGTGCTATTTTGATAACCATATTGCCCCTTTTGTACCTTAATTTCAGCTCAGAAAGATCACTTGCTTGACTGGATCTCGATATGATGCATGAGTTGATAGAAATGGATTATTTATCGTAGATACATAAAATCAAAAGAAAAAAACTCTTCTCGTTCTGATGACCACAACTGACTGAGACTGACAGTTTCTTATCTCAAAGGATCAAAGAACGGAGTAGATTACCATAGCCTTTCCAAATATTCCAATTACAAAATGCCAAAGTCATTAAAAATAAAGTATAGGGTACCACCAGGCTTCATACATACCAATATTTCATCTAAAGGGAGGTTTTGAAAATAAAACATTCTAATCTATCCAGTTTTAGATATATCTTTCTGTAACTGAACTTTATTTGCCTGTAGGCTGCAACTCTATCTAATATATATTTAATTACCTGAAAAGTTGTGATATATATTATAACAGGCACTAAAACCTACCATCAAAAATATTAGTATCTGAAGTACTATTTTACTTCAAATCGCGATATCATCGATTTCTAATTAAAATTTTGCTTATACTCTGACTCGCCTTATACTGTTGAAAAGGTAGATTCTACTGATTCCAGTTTATGATGTTTTAATAGAAATCGCTTGTTTTGTTCATGCTATGTTGTACGTATAAAGCAGGCATGTTTCTCGTGCCTCATATTTCTCATATAATAGGAAAGCGCATGACAATAATGTGAGTTTATAATATTGGTCTTTCTCTTAAAACTAGATTAAGGGTGTCGTTGCAATAGCTAATCGTTAAAAAAGGACATTACATGACAAATAATTAAATGCAGAAAGTTTAATAAATTATTTACATTTGAAGCTATGGTTGAATTTACTTATCAATAGAATTTGATTATCCATTTCATCACCATGCAATATTAAAAGGATACTGCATAAATATATTTAAGGCAGAATATGAGAAATAGGCATGCTATTATAATCTTTAACATAACATATTTATGTATTAATATTTTCTCTTGTAATTTATGATGATGTCTATTTTGTGAAACCAAATATGAAAATGCAATCAGTCGTGTGTCGGATATACCGCAAGCATGAATGTTGTACTTAATGACGTGAAACTTCTTCAAAACATAATTTGGACTTTGCATAAAAATTATTTCATAGGAAGACGTCGGGTCTAATCTGATTTAAATGCAAAATTCTGTTTTTCTAAAGCAATTCACAATGTTTTTCAACTTAATAGACCAAATCTTCAGTCGGTCAAAAAGGTTTCATATTATAATCAAGCCGAAATATGGCAAGAGAAGGAAAAAATATGTACAGAAAACTATCAAAGTGTGGCCTTCCGTGGTGAGTACAGATGACAAGAAGCAAAGTTGATCAAGAATCGAAATGGTAATCTGCTAGCATTTATTGAAATAAACTTGTCAACAAGATCACCCACAAGTCTATAGTTTTTATTTTGTAGGTTTACCGACGAGGAAAAGGATTAAAGGTGACATTCATTGAAGGGCTCACGTCACATCCTGTTTACTGAGCTTATGGTTAGCTTCGAACTATTAATCCTTCTATATCAAAACTATGATAGCGCTGTCAATATATAATGCCTTAATTTTATCCCATTTTTAGGCGCAAAAACTGATCAATAAATCGGTTAACGCTGCTTGGTACAAAAAAATAGAAAAGAAATGTGATCAGTTCTAATACGTTCTACTTAAATGTGTTCACGCTCCATTTCAACGAAATGATTACTCCGAATAGTTTTTCTTTACGTATAATTTTTTTAATTCATTGTAAAGCTACAGATTTAAAAAATGCTCACATGGAAACGTAACAGTACCTTGTGTTGTTGTGTTATTATTTTATAAAAGTGATAATGAATTAGTTTTTATTTCAATTTAGAATACAACAGAACACTTTTACTTATTAACGTTCGATATCAATGGTAAAGTTTCATTGTTTTCAAAACCCAGAAAAGGGTTGAAGTCATCATCAGTCATCACTCATCATTATCTTTTGACAATCAGAGAATTTCATTACAAAACAAACAGTTCCATAATTAGCCCCAGAGCACAATACAGGTAATTTTGGTGCAATTTATTATTTTGCGTCTACCGAGATTAACAAAACACCTGAGCATTTTTAGCTGTGGCTCGCGAGTCGCGACATGTACAACAAACCTCTATTAGCAGCAATAGTTGCGTACACAATACGCATAATCCTAATCTCCTGTAATCCATTAGAGCTTAGCCATTAGTCATTAATGTAGCAAAAGTACATAAGCAGGTGGTGAAGAAACATATATAATTTTGCTTCTCTTCTCTTCTTGACTGAAATACTGTTCATCTCTTCTATAACTTGTGTTTTTATCTAATCCATATATTTTATCGACGTTTTAGTTAATCAATTTTAAACATTGGTTGTTGCAGTAACAAATTTATAGCGATTTGGGAGCGGTAATGAAAGAAAATCATGCAAAATATCTAAACGATATCGAAAGTAAGATGCCAAGTTTTTCAAAGAACACTATGGCCAAAATAAATAAAACATCAGAAAAACCTCTTTTTCTCATTTTATTGGCTGGTAAAAAACAATTACAAGAAAAACATTTGTTTTTACCTTTGTAGTTGACTGACAGAAAGATGCATTCAGAAAAATATAAACCATTTGTTCCACAGGCTTCTTGCTGAGTTTACCTGGAAATTGGTTTGATAAATTGCTGGGGGTGTGTTGCTATTGACTTTAAAAAATATTGTTTACTTTGTGTTTGCCTATCATTGGTTCTCAGCATTGTTAAGACAATCTGGCTTACCTTTACGAACATAAGAGGTACGTCTTCGGTCTTTCAGAAATAGAAACAAAGAAAAGAGCCAACTTTCTTCAAACAGCAAAACTTGATTACAGTTTAGGCATTTCCAGAAGACATATCAGTATTTTTATTGACAGAAGTATTGTCCAGATTTACTGCCTGTTAACAATAATATGATAGTAGTAATGTTTACGTCTTAGTAATGTGCATTATTTTTTAAGTTATATACCCTTGCGCAACAAATAATTTTATTTTAAGTTGCAGTTTACGTTTGAAAGAAATGCCAGAAAATCCGGCAATGTTACATAATATGTATAAATAGTAATACTTTGCTATATATTATGAATTTTTCCACATACCGTGTTTCATAATATTTTTATTCAAGAATTCGTAATAAAATAAAATAATTTTTTTGTAATTTGAAAAGATTACGGCACTTTAGTTATTTAATGTTTGCCTGTTTAAAATTTATAGATTAAATTTACAAAAACCTTATCCATGATATTGACTTTCATAACATTTTCAAAGCTACCTGTCATTGTTTAAACATTCAATAAATACAAAACGTAACTAGCATAATATAATACAGTATAATATACAGTTGTATTAGTCTTTTTTCTCATCGGTTTTTGGATTGACTGAGTGATTTGGGTAATTGCTGGCTAAGTGCCTGAAAAAATAATCCCATCGGTCTATTTTATGCAGCAAGGACATTAGAAGAGGTTCCGCTTGTTTTGTACAAAACAATTTTTGCAAATAAGTGTTCACAGATCATGTTGAGCTGAAGTCGGCGATGGAGTGATGGCACTGATATTGACCCCTTGGAATTCATTATAATAACTGTTGCTGATACATAATGGAATTGGTAGATCTGTAAATGCAGAAAGGACTTTTTTAATTCAACATTGCTGATTACTTACTAAACTGTCTGCTGATAGACGTTAACACATTACAGATTTAAATTGGAAATCATCATTACCTGGTTTCTGGTTTCACCGAGTGCGAAACTGAGCACCCAACCTGCCAACCTTTCCATACAAATTCCTATATAAAGTTTTTACTTGAATATAAACTGTTCTCCAAAATAAAAATGTATGGTACTTTTGAGGTATAACTAGATGATGAATTTTTCTCCGAGATTTTATTGTATTCAGAAACAGGAAAATTTGATCCGCTTTCTTTAATAGTATTACAACCTGAATGACAGTCACTATTTTCGTTCCCTTTCAACTTTTTCTCAAATTTTGTTGTAAATAATAATCGAAACTTTACGAAGAAAAATGCCATCACAGAAAGATTAACAAGCACCAACGCCATTAATGCAAATAAAACAAATAAAATTGTTCTGAGAAGTTTATGATTTTTCAGGTCATCGACTTCTTCAGTATCTTTCACAAAATCTTCTTTTCCGTAGTCTTTATTCTCGGAACTTTCACTTTGGTCACTGACAAGTCCGAAAGGAGCATCCAACGGAAAT
>JAQFYG010005264.1:0-10120 GCA_034694325.1 Entomobrya corticalis
CACAACCTAGCCAAGCAGTCGACACGGAGAAGAGGAAAAGTGTTCTACACAGACCATGAGAGAATGAGAGAAGGCAAGCAAGAAAGAGAGAGAAATCATCTATGCCAACATAACATCAGGTCAGAGTACATTTGTCTCGTGCTACGAACATTTTTTCTCTTGACATCATCTCTCCCATCTCATGATAATGTGATTCAATATCAATATCACTTTACTTTAGCCACCACCACCAGCACCAGAAGCTGCGGTAGTAGACACACAAACGATCTTCTCTTTTTCTCATGTGAGCTTTTTCACTATTTCAAGTTCTATGTGAAAGTACACATATGAAAAAATGGTTAGAGGAGTAACTGTAATGTGTACTATGAGAAAAGCATGAACACAGAAGGAAAAGAGACATTTCTGCCGCATACTTTACAACCCCATATATTTCTATTCGATTGAGGGATAGCCTCTTGAATTCCTAGTCAACTTGATCTACTCATACTACGCATTACATAGTCAACAAAAAGCTGATAGTAGTATGTCAGCATATGACCTTTTTCCCATAAGTTTTGGTTTCTATCAAAAGATCAGATATCAAATGAATTCCGCCGAGTTTGATGGGATATATTTCGTTTCTCTTTCTCTATCCTAGTCGTTCACCAACTATCTGTGCCACTCGCACTTTTTTACAGAAAAGGATCCCTGTTTTTACTTTACATCACACCACCAAACATCGTCCGCCTTTTTTATTTTAGAGAATGCATTGACTTGACTTGTTTGCTGCTAAAGTAGCTTTTACTCAAATGCTCGTTCCGTCTCCTTCTCTACTCTGCTCCAATGACACTTAAAGTCATTTGTCCAGTTTTGGTATATTCCATAGAATAATAGTATATTCAATAAGTATAATAATTTACTTTACTACAATATCTAAAAAGGTTTTCTGAATGCTAAAATATTTATCATTATCAACTACGCTGTCACCGTAAAACCTATATGCCAGATCACATCACTTTAATTTTTGTCTTTTTACTATAATAATCCTTTCACAATAAGCAGCATTTAAATACATAGTCCTTACAGTTACAGTTCTGCACAAATGTTAACTTTTCCAACATAACGACTCCCAATTGACATCATGATCATAGTGGTAGCTGATGTCAAGTACATGGTCATTTTCCCTGACTTTAACTTAACATTTTGTCAACTACATAATAAAACGAGTGTCATTATCTTAACCACCAACAGCGTGCTAGGATGACAAATTGCTACATATATTCACGTTTTCTACATCCCCGAGTCATTATTGCAGCTAATATTGATTATTTTCCCAGTCTCACGGATGGTGTTTTCCTAACATCGTGAATTCTCTAGCACAAGCATATATCCAAGTCATGCTTAGATAAAATATATCACATAAGATGAATGTTTCAAAACAAGGAAAGAACTACATATAAGCCAACGTCTACTCACAACTAAAGTAAATGCTGTATATGATGCCTTGGTGGTCTAACAGCTCTTGTTGATCCTTCATACCTCGCCTCTCTGCTTTCCAATGAAATGATTTACTTTCCTGGTTTATTTCTCCGTTAGCGAGAAATGTCAAGAGCAAAGACGAATACACTTTCTTTAATAACACTGTAAATATATCGTCTACATCTTGCACAAGAAAGTGGATAAACAGCAGAGCAGAAGACTGCATGCATCCACTTCCAAACATGTACATAACAACACAAGTATTATTTTTGTGTCGGCCCATTAACATCAACATTTCATTTTATCACCCGTAATCGTGATATCACTCCAGTGCCAGCCTCCTTCCTTTCCTTCTTAAGCCGAATACGCTAGCAAACAGTGCTGAGCTAGGTAGCTCAATCTAAAACCTTTTGTTTGCCTGTACTGTCTTTAAATAATACAGCAAAAAATATTCAAGTAGTGCCTAAGTATTTATTTGAATCAGAGTTTTACACAATGACAAGAAGTTTGTCCTCTTGTTTCTAAAATCTTTGCAATATAACTACCACTGCCCCAGCCTGCATTAAGCAAAGTAAGCCAATTCGGATAGTAGTATAACACGTATTGCAGTAAAGTAACCTTTTCCACAAGGAGGGTCTTACCATCATTTCATCACCACACCACTATCGCAGCCGTCATATCATGATGCCACCACACGGCCATATTATTATCGTCCTGTTTGTTATGTGTTGGCAACATCATCATGCACATAAAAGGCTGACAATGAGTAGCTTACTAGACTCTCCAAAGTCGCTACATCAGTTTTACAATGAGAAAATATCTCTTCCTCTTTTCTATCATTCAACAAAAGGTTTTAAGCAAACTTTCACCTCCTTTTCACAGTATGCAGCCTTCCTTTCTCTCAGGGAACACGCACAAATTCAGGAACTGTTTTTCTCTTTTCTTCTTACAAGCTCATCATCATGAATATGGTTACTACCGCCGCTATGCAGCACAGCTTAAAAGTTGAATGAGCAGAGAAAATAGGTGGGAGTACATGGATATAAGAGCTTATAAACAGTAGAAGAGAAAAAGACAGGGCAAGGGACAATTCTCAGGCAAACCATACTACATCGTCCCTCTCTACTTTCCAACTTGAATAATGCTGCATCTTGCATAAAAGTGATTCCGCTGTGCACAGCCACTTTACCATGTACCTTTTGTCGTCACAACCGACTACATGGTCTACTGAATTGTAATTTAAGCCGTTTCAACGACATTCTATAAAAAGTCCCTTGGGTAGTAGTGGTGGTGGTGTTTGTGTGAGTTTGTATATATGTGCATAATATACACATAGTCATTTCATGGTGAATCGCCTGATGCGATGAGAGAGAGAGAGGAACAGAAAATAGACAAAAAGCTGCTGGTATAAGGATCAAAAATCGATCTTTCCACTCTTTCTTCCACTTCAAGCACACTTACTATTACTATAACTATTCTGTGTTGTTATTACAGAAGTCAGAAAAAGCCAACAGCCAACCCGGGCATCATGGTTTTTGCTAGTAGTAAATGTTGCTCAGCATAGGGTTAGACTACTTAATAAAAACCATATTATCTGGAATAGCACGTCAAAATAAAGGCTTATAAAACATGAATGGCGAAAGAAAATATTTTGCTACCACCGTACCACACACACCGCAATGACTTCAAAGCCAGACATACGTCAATGTAAATGACTAATATAGAACTAACAGAACGGGAAGTTTCCCTTTCATTAATATTACTCAAATTACGGGAGAAAATACACTTTATAACTGAATAGTACTTGCATGACAAAGTTCTTATATATTTGGTAATAGCTCCGTCCTCCGTTTTTCTTTACAGCTATTGTAATTGTAACCTCAATTTAGTACTTTTCAGGTGATGAGTAACTACTTTTTAGTTATCAAATAATGTACAACTGTTGGATTTGGATATTCCAATCTTCAGTTAGAAATAGTCAGTTTCATCATGTAGATGGTTTGTCACTAAATGAATCGACAAAATTAAATAGTATAATGACATAAGTTAAATGGTCAATGTATTTACATTGTGCTATAAGTACTAATAAGACACTAAAGCAAATAAACACTAATAAGTAAAATAAAAGCTAAATATTTAAAAAATCGAAATAGACATTGTAAGTTAATTTAAATATTGACTGTATTTTTGCAAATGAAAATTACTGATAATTCCAATTTTCTTCCACAATGTTGATAATATAGACATATGAATTGCAGGTTTTATAATTTTCCAATGATAGCTACAGCCATTAATAGATTGATTAATTTCAAACGATGCACTAAAAATTAACGCCTATCGCAAAAGAGTGTTGGTCTACTGTACGATTTTACAACTCAAGTATATAGCTTATAATAAGCAAGTGTATTATTACTATTCACCTCTCCCTAAAAACAAAATAGTCGTTGGATTTCAGATCAATGAATCCCTAATGATATTTCTTAAAAAGTGCGACATAGTTCCAAAAACTAAAACGATGAAGATTCTTTGGAAAGAGCAATAAAGTTTGGAACTACTTATGAAGCTTATACTCGCTTTTACTACGTATTTTAAAAAGTTGCTAAAAGTCATACTGCAAGAATCATGTACTAGAGTTAGTAACTTTTTCAAAGTTCATCTCGTCTTTTTTTAAAAACATACCAGACATCATCATATAGTCATATCGTACGTGGATTACTCACTGCATTATTAAGATAACGACAGTAAAGATCACTTTCTCTCAAAGAGGCATCTCAAAATCCACTTTAAAGTGGAGAATTTCTTCATCCTCCTCCCTTGTTATTATAAACATTACCACCACATGCCTATTACCTTAGCTATTGGGTTTCTTGTAGGTTGAGTAAGTCATAGTACTCTATTGCTTGCCGGCACAACTATTAAACAAACACCATAGCCATCACGTATTTTTTACTTTCAAAGGTCCTAAGTACAGATTTTCTTCAAGTACCGCCTCAGTATCATTACTACATAGTCATGTGTTGGAGTCAGTAGACAAACATCCTCACCAACACCAACATTTAACTATCTACTAGCACTGGTGCTGATAGTTTATCAATACATACATATTACTAGGATATAATATTACGTAAGTATACCCTGCAGAAACGCCGCCGCCTGCTCATATTCTTTTAATACCATGCCGCCTTCTCCATACTGAATATTGGGATTGCGAAATGGATTTTGAAGAAATTACTTCAGCTAGATAGTCTTGGGACCAGCGAATTACTACACAGGGACGTTTAAACATAAACCGTTTTTATACTGCCATTTTTTAAAAGAGCCAACACATCAAACCAACCCAGAGAGCATAGTAAAATGTTTGTATAGAGAAAAAAGGGGAAAATAGCATTTTGACATCATAACCCCAGTCAACCTAACCCCGCAGTACTACTGTGAGTGAAAGTGCTACAAAGAGGAAAACAAGCTAGTCAAGTTGACTTTCCCGAACGATACAATTTTTTTATTTTTGAAATACCCCAGGCAGTTAGCTTGTATGTAAAGTCAAACTTGCAATACTTAAAATATAGTAGTAGCCGTTTCTTCATGACATCGCGAGTCTGTCGGTAGGTCGGTCTAGTCAGTTGGTTGGTACATTTTTTGGAAATTCTATTAAACTACACTACAAAAAATGTAGCGTGTCGGTTCTCAACACACAGACACTTGATACGTATGGGTGTAAAGAAGTGCAATATATAGCAGTGGATAATGGTAGCAACCAAATAGTTTTCTCTTCTTTTTTCGGTTTTTACTCGACACACTTTCAACGAACAACGTTCAGTAACCAGAAAGATATTAGAAAAGCTCTTTTCCTTTATCCTAAATTGAAAATGAAATATGCATTACAGGACAAATATCTCTGCTCTCTGGTTCCCAGTCAGTTAGTTATTCAACCCACACAGTGTAAATGTTGGTACTAGGAAAAGTACACATAAGGGAAGTTAGCGTAGACATTCATACCAAACCACTGATATTTAATACATATTATAATGAATTTCCTTGAAAATGTATGTATTATAAAATGGAGTGGAGGAAGAAAAAACTGCTCCTCGTGAGTCCATGTAGTTTGTATGTATGTGTGCATACATTCGATGCATAGAAATGTGGCCATCCTCGTATGAATGTATTAAAATACAAGCAAGCTTTCATTTTCTCCAATGTATAATTTTCTAGTTTTTCTCTTGCCTAAAAAAGTAACAGAGAAGGCCTATCGACTGTCTAGTTCTTCTACTGGCTACTAACATTTATTGCACTACCTTCGGCAAGGAACCGGAATCTTCAACAAGCCAACAAACTGCTCTAGTAAGTGTGTGTGAGAAGAAAGAGTGAAAGCAAACAGCATTAAAACCAAAGTTGAAAGTAGTAGCACCAGCACCGGAGCACCAAAAGAAAAAGAGAACAAGCACACATCAAGACGTCCTCCTATGATGATGATGACCCTATACTAGTGCTCGTGCTGCTGCTGTAGTGCACACAAATAGGGTTGTTGGCTTGGGCTTTCTTGGTGGTTGGCTAACTTTGGCAGACTGTTATTGAAGCAAAAAATTACACACAGATCTAGTATTCATGAATGTAACATGTGACTTTACACACACAGTTTTACAACCTTTTTCTGGTGAGTAATCGTAATGTACCCCACAGATGTTTTCTAAACATTCCACAATAGATATTATGTACAGCTTTACCTCTCATTTTTACTGTGGATAACATCACAGAGCAAGAAAATAAACTTGTTTTTATATGAGGCTCAGACACATCCTCTAGCTGGAAAACTTCCGTGGGACAACAAAAAATAACGAATATAAGAATACATTCTTTGAAAACAAGCATATACGGATAGTTTATTGCGCGTTAGTTGCCTGTGAAGTTTTGTTCGGTCCATGTAAATACATGTGCAATATTACTTTACTACTTCTAGAAATAAAAAAGTCAGTTTGAATTGAAGAATAATCACCCTTTGTACAACCAGATCATGATAGGTGAAAACAGCGTTACGCCGATCCGCAACTTTAAAAACAAGTATGCAGGGAATCATTATTCCTATTCATCGCTTTTTCAATACCTATTTCATCGTTAAAGGGAATTTCCGTTCTGCCACACTTTTGTATTAGTAACTTATCGCATTTTATAAATTATGTAAAGTAACGACCAGTATAACAACGTCTCCTTAGATGCACAACTAAACTAAAGTTCATGCAGATTTTACATGAACTTTACAATATTACGACATTGTTTTGAACTAACCAACTTTCATGTAAAATAAAAGCATTATTGTGTGTGTGTAAGAAGTATAGATTTATGGTGGGTGTAGTTGCGAATATACGTGAGGTTGAATAAAACAGTTTATTTGAACTGCCATATACGTTTAAATCTTTGTAAGAAGGAAAGCAACATATACAAGGCATATAATGTGAATCTTCAACCTCGCTTCAATTTTCAACAACTTTTTACCCTAAATTATTCTTAAAGTGTATATATATATATTGTAGTTTTCAGCTTATGCTGTTAAGTACTTTTTGTTGTAAAATAGCTAGTCGGGTCTGCAAATAATCTTTTTAGCAAGTGATATGTTGAGCTTTGCCTCTAACTTTCCCGGAAAACCCAATTTTCATCATGGTTTACTCTTTTACTAAAAACTCTCGGTAATGTCGGATGTTCATTTCATGCATGCACATCCTTACTAATATCACGCCATTCTTTCAAACTGCCACAAATTTCACTGTTATGCTCAACGTGGAAATATAGAGCATGTAACGTGGAATGAAAAAATTCAATTATTTGGCTATTTAATTTTTCTTTTGACCTTTGGGCGAATAAAACAAACTAAACCAAATTTGTAAAATTAAACAAATCTATATAAATATTGAGTATGTTGTGTTTTTGCTGAAATGCTTCTCTTTTCTAGTGCATAACCTTATACGACGTCTGCTTATTAGTATAAAAAATAAGTCAGGAAATACGACACCTTGTAAATAATTAAGAGTCTACTCACGCTTTCACCACAAAACTATTTAATAATTTATTGCCCTATAGTGCGCTCTAAGTAATGGCTGTAGTGTAGCTGGCCATTGTGAAGTCATAAAAATTACAACTTCAATTTCGTATCGCAGAAAAATACGCTCCAACCACAAAAGTAATAATGTACGAAGTACATAAAGGATGTTTCATTAATACATACCCGAAAAGGAACAAACCATTAACAAAAGATGCTCCATTTTCACTGCTAAAGTTCAAATGAATTTTCTTTACTAGAAAAAGGGTACAAAATGAAAGTACTACCACATATACGGAGGTGAGTACAAACAGAATAAACAAACAATGTTCGGTTTTTGTCCTTTTGTGTCACATCGGTCAACAAGAGAGCAAAAGCAATACAGTAAAAAGCACTCTTTTCACTTTCTATAAAGCTCAAACTCCCTTTCTACTCACAATTCTTTTTCTCCTTTTCCGCTATCTCCCTCCTCTGCTTCCTTAACCACCACCACACAGTTCTTGATATAACTTTACCTTCCCTATTTTCTCAATTCTCGTAAAGAGAAAATCAAGTGATTCTAATGGGCACACATTAACTTTGTTCCCAGTACCCCTTAGCAGCAGTAGCAGCAGTGCAAAATATCTCCCATGTACTATACTTTGTGGTTTACTCACACAAAAAAGGGGAAATTTCTACAACAGTTTTCCCGCTTTTTAGTACTCGTAACCGCCACTACCAAATACTTTAATGTCGACGTGGGCTGACATGCCGATACTTTTACGTTTCCTGAATTATTACTGCACATTCTCATGAAAGGAAACCCTCTTGTTAAAAAAAACATGCTGCGCTGCTTGCATCACAAATGTCTCAAACCATCTGCGTACGCGTGTGTTCTTCATTGCTAATGCAGTAGGGTTACATTAAAAAACCACTACATTTGTTTTGAGCATGAATGATAGTTCCGCTTTATGTTAAATACTCTTCCATTTTCTCTTTACCAGAACGCACTTAGTGAGAAAGCCGTTTTGGTATTTTACATCATTAAAATTGGTGCTCCACTGTATATAACATGCAGAATTGAGTCAACTAAATGAACATATTTCTTCGTTCGAAATCTATATTCTTGAACTTATATATTCAGCAGTCAACAAGTTACACTATTTCATACTTAACCAAGAATGAGACGCACAAAATTTGTGTTGTGAAATTCAGTATATTTATTTACTCAAATATCACTTTCTCATTCATTTTTATATGCGAACAAAGCCATATGTTAATATTTACGAATGGAACCACTGGTCATGGCTCATAAATACTTTGCACTCACCACGATTCTTCATTCTATACTATTTAGCATAAAATATGTTACTTTTCTTTCAAAATATCATCATACATCCTTTTTATCAGAATAAAAGTAAAAAACAAGTAGACATACAAACTTAAAATAGAAGTCAGTTGCTACCCTATAATGTGATACAGTAAAGCATAATGTGAACAGCTTGTTACATTTCCCATATGTATCGATCAATAATTTGATAATATTACGCTATACTTTTGACTTATTGAGAAACTTGTAAGATTTCCAGAGAAAACAGGTTAGCGGACATGTATTTATATCATGAAAACGATATGTATGACTGCTTATACATTACATTATTATTACTCAACAATTTTCTTTCTCCAAGAAAAAATATATGCATACTGCTGCTCCTAAAAAGGCAAATGGGTATCATCATTTGGAAGCCAACCTACCCATTCCCTTTACTTTTACGTATCACTGCGTGTTATTACAATCTATCTCGTTCATCTTCTAAGTTCCGTCCCTCTCTTCTCTTCAACCAAAAGAAACCACATATTTCTACCGGAAAGGGTAGTAAAGAGCTTTCAATAAGCAAAATGTCTGTATGGAAAACATATAAATATACAAACTTTCCAACTTTTCACGATTCCATCATGCCAGTTATATAACTAAATATAGTGTAGTGAGGTACATCAAGTGCAGAATGACTGTCACGTAATACCACTACATGCTTATAACTTATGTACGCTTATTATACCAACTATACACAACTACTGCCGAACAGAGAGCTAAGTTAAATGCTGGAGAAAAAGCTTCAAGAGTTTTTTTTTTCTCTCTCTCTCTTCTCCGTCTTTTCTGTGCTCTTCCTGCCTATTTCTACTTTCACATCTGTTCGCTCACTCTCACTTATTCTTATCTAACTTTCATTCATATCCGAACATATTCCAACTTTCATACGCCAACTCAACTCTCTCCAAGATGAATTCACCCATAAAACCGTCTTCATCTTTTTTCACTCTCTCTCTTGTCCTATCTCCATAAGTCAATCCAAGTCAAGTCTTGTATGTCGTTTGAGCATTTTAACCCCGCTTCAGTTTTACAAAAGAATAAGGCCCGTCGACGACAACGAGGACAATGATGACGAGACCGGTGCCTAAGCAAGTAAACACTGGCAAAGATAGAGAGGAAAAAAGCATCGGATATGAATACATCAGCTTAAAAATATCCATTTCTGCTTTTATATTTAGTAAAAAATGCGATATTTATATATTCCACATACGTGGAGGTTTTTTTATATTTTCAGAGTGATTGTTTCGTAAATTTCTCAGGCGGATTCATAGCTATTGATTTTA
>JAQFYG010005265.1:0-10119 GCA_034694325.1 Entomobrya corticalis
CATTGGTACAGACATAAGCACAATAAAAGATTTTTTTCTGCTTTCCTGGGAGATTGAGAAAAAGAAGGTTCATGCCGTTTTTTTGCCATTTCCATGCATCACAACAACAAAAAACCCTTTAAGGAACAGTTAGTAAATAAGTAGAGGAATAGAAGCAACTAGCAGTTTAATATGATCAATAGGAAAATATTTCGTTTTATAAGTTTCAATGTTTGTAAGTGTGTAGGAACAGACAAAAATAAGTTTTATATAACGATGTACAAGACGCAACATATACATCTAATAATATTCTAGACTGCAGTGATCCGTGACTTGGAAGTATAACGACACTCAATTCATATTGAATAGTCGGTCGTTAGGAAATTGCGTATTCGTGTTGCAACCTTATGCTTACGTTGTTTGCCATCACTGTTTTTATTTTTTTCTTATTATTTGATGCTTTCTATTTCGGTAGTCGTGTTGTTCTTTGTAAACATTATTACTGCGGATTAATAATAAATTATTTGAAATATTAAGTATACAAAAGTACCCCATATCACAAAGTCTAAATGCATATATTACAGAAAATATAGAACATCTTTGATAAAACGATATATTCTTTCATTGCCACCTAATATTCGTTAGATCGTATAGTTTGCTGAAAAATAAAAGAGAAATGAATTCATGACAATCACGACGATTATAAATGTTTATATTTATGCTTCGCAACTATTGTTGTGATCATGATTGTTTTGCAGTTTGCGTTTGGTGCCACGCAGAAATCGTGCCTCGCATATCCTCATTCCTGACACAATAATTATTTCAACTCCTTTATGTTTTGCAGCATCATCATCAATTAATAAATGTCTTTAAAAATGTCAAATAGACGGCCGACGTTTTATGAAGAAATACGACTTGCATCAAATCCTTAACAATTTTGCTCCGCTATTTTTTTATTTTCGCTGAGCAATGACATTTTGACTGATGGCAATGATGATTAATTAGAATGAATTTTGATATATTTCCCCGAACACACTAAGATTTCTCATTGTATAAACAAGACAATTATCATTGCATTAATATCACATTAGATTTGAATAGGTTTTTATAATTATTTGATATGATAAATTGTGATCTATCAAAGTTTTTTGAGTTCAAAGATTAACGTCAAAGTGAACCTTCAATTCACTCGAGTGCCGTATTCGTGTTTCACTCACCACTCACCAGTTAGTAGCTAATCGCTAATCTACTATCATTTTCTGAAATATTAATGTGCAATTTATGAACTATTTATCATAATACCCTGGCAAAACAGCTGTATTGACCGATATTACCGCATTTCACGTTTATTACAGATTTTGCAGATTGGTATATAGGCTTTGATAAAATTATCTCTTAATATCTTCTATTTCCCCTCCAGTGAAAGACAATGCGTTATGAAAAATGTGGAACAAATTAAATGCAAAGACTCAAGTAGTCCTGATGATGAAAGTACATTTGGGGATCAAAGACGAACAGACGGTCGCGAGGAAATCTACAAAGTGGTTCCCACTCCATTTTACAATAACAAGTTCTCGGTAGACGATTTCACATAAAGACATTTTGCTCAGAGTGTAATAGAAAATTCAAATAAAACATTTTCATATTATGTTTATGTGATAAAGTAACAATATTATAGTCTGTTAATGAGAAATAATACAAGAATGGCAGTCATTTAATTTTCTTCATTTCCCACTACCCATTTTCACTTCCACACTTTTAGTGGTTAAAACTCTGCCACTACCACCAGTTTGCAACTTTTGTCTAGAGTCTAGAGCAAAGTAATATAACAATAATAATAACATCTACCAAGAGGAAAAGCCACCCCGATGTTCTGACTGTGTCTGTTGACAATCTCATATCTTATTGGCACCCCATGCATCTTTCTCGTTACGTTCTTCGATAATATCATCACCATCACAAATGAATACGTAACAGTAGCAATATCTGAGCTCATCTAAATCCCACCCAGCTTATTATCGCCGAACATCAGCATAATTATCACAATAATTTTATATACATTAAGCTTAACATATGTACCCTTCTTTCCGCTAACTAACCTGATATGAGCAATTCCCCGAAGCAATTATTACAGATACTAAACACTCTTCTCATATAATAATGCTCTATTATTGGCGATGCTATAGTCTCAAAGAGTGTGTGTGAGAATTCGATGTGAGTGTTCAATGTAAGGAAATGCAAATAAAATGACTTTAGCAGCCTTCGGCAAAGTACCAACTTACGTCAGGATTCTATTTCACTGCTGCTGCTGCTCTTTTACACTTTTATGCCTTCATCATCGTCGTCTACCGCACCGCAAACTTTCCCAGAAATAATACATATAACAAAACACGACAACGGCAATTATTATTTCAACGTATGAAAGCGATATATTTATACTCAAAAATGGTTATTAAAATTACAGAATCCACTTGCGTACTGTAGAGTGTAAAGTACTAACGCTCTCCACCGCCGAAACCATAATAAACGTGACCTCGTCCACGGCGATTGAGGAGCGCGGCACAAGCACATGCAAATGTTAAAATGGAACAGAATGTGGATGTGACTGGAAGTGAGTTTTGTTACAGTTACAAGAGCATATTTACTTTTCTCTAAATACAACAATAATTGCCGAAATGAACAATTCTCAAATGTTTAGGAGTCTGAAAACTCCCTCAAGTTTAGGTTAAACAAACATCATGTCCAGTCAACATGCAAGAAAATTCCTCTTGTTTTCCTGCTTTGCATTCAGTTTGGGAAAATAAGGGCAATTTTCAAAAACCGTTTCTACACATACGATTTTGTTGCTTTTCTACTGCCAAGGTAAACACACAGAAGAACTCGACTTGCATTACTAATTTTAATTAATTGGAGTGCCGTCTTCATTCAGCTTAGTTTACTGTATCGCTTCTCAAATATGTACATAGTTATCATCACATTCCCTTAAAAGATATAAAGCACACAATATAGAACGAATCAAAAAGGAAAATTATATATAGATTCTTAGTTTCACTCAACTCAACTCTCAAGAAGCATTCAAAGAATCAGCAGCGTAACAACAAACAAACATAAAACAGCCCTCTTCCTGTATGCCTTCCAGCGTGAGCATCCCCTCATTCCAGAAATTTTGAATTGCTTTATATCTTTTCATCATTTAACGAAACACGATCATATAGTTTCCCATAAATATTGTAATACTTATAATGAATGTATTGCAACGACATTTATAAATGACTATAGTATTTCAAAGAGCTGAATAAGAGCGAATGTCACTTGTAGTGTATCTCTGAGGTTTGTGTATTTTGGCAGCTTTGTCGATGCATCACGCTTGTATCATCAAAGAAATATGTCAGATGTGCCCAAAATTGCAAACCAGTAATTAAGCAAGTAGAAAATAGTGCTATTTACTGTTCCAATTTATTTATACTTCATTTAAAATATTACAAGATGCATTAAGTATTTCTAGCTAGTTTCCAAAACTTTACAAGAACCACAGTAGCACCTGACTGCCCAACCAATTTCATTACGCCTGAACAAAACGGATGCTGACGCTGAACAGAGGTTATATTTATTATTATTATTTTATGCGACTCATTTCAGTTATGTATTCCAGGAAAACGACCATCGAGTAAAGCAACCGTCATCATAAAGTAGAAATTTCTTTCAATCTTTTGTTCAAAAGGCAAAAGATGAAATAGATGGATGGCCATGGCTAGTTAACTAATAATCGTAATAACGCAAACTTTGTTGAACACTACTGTTGTAACTTATGCTCCAGACCTTTTAACGTAAGTTGTCGCAGACTCAAAATTTTCTACTTTTACACATTTCATATATTTCTATCTCTGACTATATAAAATAGAAAATTATTGCGTGAAGGGAACACAAAAGCCAGAGACAAGGAGATGAATAGGACAGAAAATGGATACAAAAGAAAAACCGAGTAGTAATAGTAGTTGTTAGGATGTGATGATGAGACAAATGACAGACTCAGGGTATATGAAAGTAGGCGAGCCACGAAGAAGAAAAAACATATTTTATTCATTTTCCATTTCATTCTTGTCATATTTAAATGCTAGTTTTGTGTGTTTTGTGATAGGATAGGAACAGGAGCATATTATCATTATCATCAGTGCCAATGCGAGTTCCTTGATCACGAGAAGTTTAATTTCGATTGAAAGTGCAGAGCATAATATATAGTATCTCTCAGATGCATCGTCAACTCAACTTCACTCTTTGAAATGGACAGTGATGAAGTATACTTACACAATAATGAAAGTCCAAGTGAGTATTATATAGCTGAACAGTGATCGCAGAGAGCATCATTGCAAGAAAACGAAGAAGCAAAAACTTCCATTATCCCTTTCCTTTGTCTAAAACATGCATTTCAGGCTTTTCAAATTCTCCTTTTTAAGGTGACATGCGACTTTTATTACATGAGCTAAAAGTTACCTCTGATGATGTTACGCTGTTCTTACTGATGAGATAGCTAACATACAATTTTACAACATAAAAAAATCGTGTTGAGCCGACAGCCCAGTCAACGTTAGATTTTTATGCTGCAGGAGCAGGACACAGATAATCTTAAAAAGTCGCAGGCAGTTGGGCAAAAGAAAGAAGAAAATGAAACGAGAGGGCTATGCAAAGGTAAACATATTAAAGATGAGATGTTGAGGGAATAAGGATGAAACTGATGATGATGGAAACAGCAAGAGCCTCAAGGTATTTCTACGCCCATTCTCAGGGAAAATTAACGAACAAAAGATGAAGGAACAGGTAAAAATAAGAGAAAAAAAGTCCAAGAGGCAACTCTAGCTTTTTTTCTCATCTTTTGTGTTTTGAATGTGTGAACCTTACAGGTATATAATATTATAAAGGCAAGTGCCGACCGCGCAGAAGGAATCAATTGACACGATAAATGTCAAGCCAAGATATTTTATTACATGGTCCTGCCGGGCAAATCTTGTATGTTTCTCACAGACAAGAAGGCAGAGAGAAATGAACATAAAAACGAAATTCATTTCATTACATATTATTACCTAACTCGTGTACAATTTATATTCCAAATGTATGTAGGTGAGTAAGGATATATGCTCGCAACTTATGCTTATCAGTTGCCGGCCTTTATCTCAAAAAAATATACAGAGCAATAGAATTCACGGTTTTTTATATTATCCATCGTACAAGATACCGTGGCTGTTACATTTGATTATAGAAACGCGATTGTCATCATGAGTTCATTACTATAATGAAAAATGAAAATAAGGTTTTGTATGGTTGTTATTTTTCAATTGTGATCATATCACTAAACCATTACTGCAAGATGCTTAAAACATGAGAAATGATTCTATATTAGTAGCGCATGTTTATATCAAGTCATTTATTGTTATTATTCTTATTAAATATTATTACTATTATTGTTGGAAAGGGAAATCGAAAATCCACTTTTTATTTTAACTCAATTTAAACCAAATCTACTAAAATACAACATACCTACCAACAAGAAAATAAAAAAGGTAGACTAAAATTACAAAATCGACCCTCATTTACTCAATTAGTCTTAAATAAAAGGTTCCCTTTCTAAAACTGTTACATTCATATATAAAAACAGTTATTTTTGAAAATGAAAAACTCTCAATTTCATTTCAAAACTAGATCACATACTGTAATGATTTTGGATGGATATTTGACATATTTACTTTCTAGAAAAAATTGGGAATAATTCGAACAAATTGTTTACATACTATTCGCAAATAATGTGCAATAATAAAGATTCAACGAGCTAAAAGCTACATCAGTTTGGAGTTATATGTAGATATAGCAAGTATTGAGACACGAAATAACAAAATGTGTAGCATTTCAGACCAAAGTAAAAAAAAAAGTCCCCTCACCTTCTCGACACCAAAATTGCATATATATTTTGCTTCACATCACGAATAATGCTCTACATCATATCATTACTTAATGAGAATTGAAAGCTTTGATACAATGTGCTCAAGTGTGCTCCATTTTGCGTGATTTAATGCTCCTTTTTGTGCTGATTGCATTACATGATGTTTTCCTTTTGTCTACTAACATTTTTGCAGACGCAGCATCAACAATCAAGATTCTCTCTGTTTAAAGTCGTGTTATTAGAGACAAACACCAACTGAGCCAATAATAAATTCTTTTTACCAAAAATGAATCAATCCAAAGTGATGGAGTGTAAAAGGTCCTTTAATGTCAAAAAGATAAAGTTGTCACGAAGTATTTATTGCCAGTGCTTGCACAAATAAGTAAAAGAAAAAATTTCTGTATACTAATGACAATGAAATTTGCAGATCAAAGATTGTAAGTTTTAGACCATCCATAATAAACGACAAGTGCCCTCCTCCCTCAAAAAATATATTACGAAATAGTGAATTACATTTTTTTTCAACTGTCAGGTAGAAGCACTTTGTAAAATCTGAAGATTGTATGTATCTGCATATGAGCTTCTCTCAAATAAATTAATTAACCTTGACAAAAAAATCGTGGCAGAATACAAAACTCATGGACGTAAAAGAATTCACTACTAATAAATTTGGTACATAGTACATACATCCTCCAAATACAGAAAAAAAATTCAACCCTCGTTAATAACAAGCAAACAACGATGGCAAAAAGAGTTTATCAAAACTGTCTGAGTCATGAGAGTCATGTAGTAGTAATATCACAGTCATCCCTCCAACTTTTAATATGTATTATATATGTTTATGCAATCAAAGGTTTATGCCCTATTATAAAATATGATGATTCGATATTATTAATTCTTCTCTTTCTGAAAAGCTTTACAATTATTCTCAATAGCGTCTCTCTTTCTGTTGTCTGTGTAAAATTGAATACCCACACCACTTTAGAAAACTACCAACCACTGAACTGCTACCAGCCATCTCCGCTAACAGATCTGACGCTTCTTTGTACTCATTCGTGATACAATAAAGAATAAAAAAATAATAATACAGCCACACACAACAATCTAATAATAATAATTTGTGATATTATAACAAATACACTACCAATTTGAAAAGTATAGAGTTTTAGAAAGACGGAGGTATGTTTGTATAGTAGATATACACTTGCATGCTGACTCTTTAGTTTTTACCTGTCTTGTTCACTGTCATTCATTGCAAGCACATTATTCGATGAGTCAGGATTTATTCTTTTGTATTATTGCTCTTTTCAATCTAATCTAGACCCTCATCTTGGATCTTCCTCAGCAGCTTCTGCTTATTTATTTACTCTTGCTGCAATATTCCATATAACACATCTACAGCAGTTCACTTGGTAGTGTTATATTTCTATAGATCTTCTAACATTTACACCGAAACGTAATGTAACACGACTCTTGTGTAAAAAATAATAATAAAGAGGAGAAACAAGACGAAGAAAAGCTAAATGTGTGTGGAAGCTTCATTATTTCATAAAGGAAATAACATTTGGATGTCTTTTTCTATTATTTGAAATCTTTGTCTCTCCACGTCTCTTTCTGTTCAATGTCATTTTGAAAAGACATGAAGTAGAATACGGAAAGTGCATTATGAGCTCTGGACCAACCAAAGATGAAATGATAGCAAGCGGAAAACGTTCCCGGACAATGTAACTGCATCAAGCAACCACACAGCATGGTGGATTGTCTTGTAAGAATAATTCTAGTAGGCATTATAAGAGGACATTTTGTCACCAGGATGGAGTGAATTCAATTATATTTCCATTAATTATATTTATAAAACAAGAAAACCAGCAAGAAATATTTAATAATGTGCTCGCCATTACAAGCACGATATTATCATGCATACCGATTTTTAAAATTTTAGTGACATTTACATTGAATTGATTCTTTTGACAATAAGTTTATCAATTCTCCGATCCGAAATGAAAGGATGTCACAGAGGAAATTGAAAATCAAATACGACGTGTCTAAATGAAAACGACAAAAACTCAAAAAGGAAGGCTCTGAAGAAAATGTACATTTAAAAGTACATGCGTAAATACTTCATCATCAGATAAACAACCAGTGGCCACTCACGATTTACATGTTTGTAGGAAATGGAATCGATAATATTATCGCAATTTTATTCAGCATGGCATGGCAGCTTACACTTTTACTGACGCAGCAGATAAGACGAAAAGATACTGCGACAATCAGCAAGCATTTGTCCTGGTATGATTGAAAGGGCCATTTGTGTATGAAGTATAAAGGCTTGTCTATTTACTTGTAAAATTGTTGAAGTCGACCTAGAGAAAAGGTATATATGCACGCAGATTAATAAACGGATACCAATCCAGCCACAGTAGAGAATTAAAAACTCTCACTTTCCACTTCTATAAGCTGATATAGAAGCTCTTACTAACTATTCACGAATTAAACCTCCCACCAAGTCAGATGTTGCATTCTCTCAATACACCTAGCACAGTATTCTTCATGAGAGATGGTCGTTATTCACTTAATTTCAAAAAGAAACGGAGGGAGGAAATATTCAAATCTAATCATAGTTATTATGTCATCGGCCACATAATCAGCCCTGTGTACTTTATGTATGTACAGACAAAAACCTCGAAGCCTATCATCATCCTCATCGTCAACAAGACATGAGTCTCTAGATCTAACTCTCAAATTTTCAAGAACAGAAGAAATAAATATATTGTACATGTACCGTTTTCTTCCCAATTCAGACTCAACACAGCAGCATCCTTTTTTGAAAAATTAAATAGCAAGGTGCTCCTACAAACATCAGCCTATCAGGTAGATGTGCCTTTTTAACTCCCTCTCAAAGGAGTAAATAATATTAAGTAAAATGATAGAAAAATGCTGTAATTTTCCTCATTGCTCTCATATATTATGGAAATTTGTATACAATAATTTGGATTTCAGCTTCAGTTAGTTATAACATATATTATATAATGTGTGTGCAGGGGGGCTAGGGGTAGTTCGTGCATAATACGTTAAAAAGTATATAAGCGCCAGTTTTCCGAGTTATTAACTTTTTAATCTGGATTTTTAAATAGTATATATATACGTATCATTCAGATGATATATAAAAAACCAAGAATATAGACACAACTTGGGGGCAGGTATGTATTACCGAATGAAAAACATACAAAAAAGAGAACGGACAAACAAGAGGAGAAAGGGAGAAAAGGGGAAATGCTAATAGGCAGGGAATGTTGGTAATAATAAGTAATCGGCGTGAGTAATAGCAATAATATTCTCTCTGTGAAAATATGTGCACACAACCCTAGTTAACTTGATGGAGTGATAAGATATCAGGATTGATAGATGGTGGTACGTACGGTGGTGGTGGTGGTGAATTGGATTGTACTAACGAAAAATGGAAACAAATAGAGGCCTGTTTTACTTTTAAGCTTGTTGGCACTTGCAGCTTTATATAACAGTCAGCTAGTCAACTAGTTTTTTAGCAAGCTCAGTATTTTTGATAAAGTCATGCAATATCTGACGACTGGACTTGCCAGCCAGTCATTTATATTACATTTTCATACCAATATACACACGATAGGGTCATTTTAAAGAAAACGGCTTGTACATTCATTATATTCTCTACGACACAATATGCATTGCATTTATTTAACAAGCCAGGTAATCCACAGGTTTTTCTACATAGCAATTTAATGGCAAGTTGAGCAGTTGCAGTAGCAGTTATATGCATACCTACATACCTAACCAGAATTTAAGAAAGAAAAATGAAATTGGATTGGTAGTTGATACTTTGCTTATCTTAACCAGCACCAAACAATCAAACAACAACACACGTCAACATTTTAACTACAAAGTACAAACAAGCAGCCAGTGCTAGTGCAAATACACACAAAAAAGCCTGTGAGAATTGCCCATTTTGTGGCAGTAGCAGCAAGCTAAATTGCCCTGGCCGTCACATCTATTCGGACAATGCATTACATTACTTTGCAGCGCATATAAACAACACGTTAAGTACACACAATTACAGGCACCAGTCATCCCAGCTTGAATTTTATTCAACTTATTTGGTTCCACACCACGAACGAAGAAGAGGAGAGGAGGATGGCTACAATTATACCAAGACGGAGGAGAATACCACGACTTTG
>JAQFYG010005266.1:0-10119 GCA_034694325.1 Entomobrya corticalis
AAAAGAAGATTATGAAGTTTTCATTGTGGTCTCTTTCAACTTTTTTACTCACTTCGTTACTTGACATTCTTGACGAGTCCGATTTTCTTCTTCATTGACAAGCAAGTCATTTTCCCGTATTTTTCTTTGTTTAAATAAATGTAGAATTCTTGCTATTTTTGAGACCTAATATTCTTGCAGTTTAGCGTCTACTTACTGGCATTTTACTTTTATACAAAGTCAAGTAGAGCACTATCATTTTCCATTACATTTTCCCTGATTCTTGAGCATTTTTCTACAAGTTCATCACGGTTCCGGTTTATTCTCTAGTTCCGGTTTAATCATCTTTTCGGTCATAATAAGAGCCATTTACCATCCTCTTCAATTAAATCTTAAAACACCGACTGCACACATCAGGATTCTAAAATCACCGTTGGCTGCACATTCACAATACTGTAGAAGTGCATATTTCATTATCACGCTGTCACCCTACCTTAGTGTCTTTTTCTCAGTTCCTATCTGCTTAGATTATGTGTAAATACTTACACAATAGATATTAATGATTTTCTGCTGCCTTCGTGTACTCCGGTACTAACAATGTTTCTTTCTCCGTACACTAATGTTTATTTTTACAATCTATATCTGCTGCTTATTGTTCGTAACTTCACATTTAATATTAGTGGCGTCATACCTACAGGTATGTTTATTGGTGTCATTTACATTTCGGGTAACTTCCTTTCAATTTAAGAACGCAGCCAAAAGTATCACCTCAACATAATTTTATGCTGCCGCTACCAGCTCTTCCAAGTTTTGCTAAAATAGGACACACATCAACATTACATTTCCATTCTTTCTCTTTCAGGAGTTTATCCCTTCCTTTGATCTCTTGATCCTTACCACGTCATCTTTGGCCTCTTGCTCTGAAGCAAACAGAGCTTTCACTTTCCTTCTATTTAAAAGTCCTACTCATATGATCTTGATCTATCTCATTTTCGCAATAAAACGCAAGAATCACAAATCACTTTTCTCTATCGGTTCCCTCCAAAATTCACGTAAAAATATATCCCACTAGTTTATATTTAATAAACTGTAACCTCCATTTTTTACATGGATTAGACCATAACAGCGCAACAAGCGCCAGTCCATATTTTTATGAACCTGTCAAAAAGGAAAACGAGACGCCCGTTGCCTTACCGCAGCACTGGATTGACATCAAAGAATGTTTTATTTATCAAAACGATAAGCAATATATACTGCCATCAATATCATATAATCCTTTGTTTAGTATAAACAATGACAATAGTATCAGTATTAAGTCTCATTTGGTGTTAGGATGATAAGGGCTTTTTGAAAAAGATGTTGTTAGTCAAAAGTAAGGTAATGACAGCGGACGGTGAAACACAAAAGATCTGCTATTTGTTGCTGCCGTAATAGTATCGCATTCTTCGTGATAACGCTGAAAATTTAACATTTATTTATGATATTACAAAATACAAAATTGGTTTTTTAATTAACTTTATTATTCAGTTATGTTGAGAGTTAAACTAACATATCAAATACCGGGATAGTTTTTAATAGTTTTAAAAATCCATCTGATACAAAAACGCAAACAACAAAAAATCTGGCTTAAAAGCATATTTGAATGTAGTAAGCGCCGCGCATTACTTTAAACGTATTTTTCCGGCAATATTCACTAAAAGATTAGACAGACGAAGTTGTCGATATAATTCAAAATTTAAATCGCAAAGCTAAAAATGCTTGCTAAAGTGAATAATGAATTGAGCTGTGCTGCCGTTATATTATCACCAGGGACGAGCAAATTATGCATTTTGAAAAGCCCAAATTATGCGCCTTCAAGTCTCAGATTATGCAAAATTATGCATGCCCATTATGCATTTTTATGCAATATTATGCAAATTAATGCAACTTCCAAAGTTCATTATGCAATATTATGCATCCATTTTTCCGATAAAACACAATAGTAAGCACAAAATGACATTTTATTGAACGTATTAGACATTACTAGATTGTTTAATCAATTTGTACGTTTCATAAGCAACATTTATTGCAAAGGTTGCATATAAAAAGGTTCAAAACTTGGGTACAAATTTCCTAATTTTGAACGAAAATCTGAAAATGCCTGGATTATGCAAAATTATGCAAATTATGCAAAATCAAATTTTGTCACTTATATTTTTGAAATTGTCATAGCATCTACTTTTATTCCGCCTGGACAATCATAGCCTTAGATCCATTTTGCAAAATTATGCAAATTATGCATTTGCTCTTCCCTGATTATTACATGATTCGTGATACCGCTGAAAATTTAACATTAAGTTATGTTATTACAAAATACAAAGTTGATTTATTTAACTAAATTTATTGATCATTTATGTTGAGAACAAAATGAAAATTTAAAATAATTTTGATAATTTTTAATATTTTGATCATTTACAAGCATCTCGAACACAAAGAAAAAAACGCACGGATATGTTTTAAAATCCATTAAATATTACGCATTAAGCGCCGTGTATTATTTTGAACGTTTTTATTCGGTAATTGAATAATGCAGATACTCCAGCTGAATTTTTTCAGATTACATAATAAAATAATAAATAACAAAATATATTACATAACAATATAATGAAAACAGCGTCTTCTGGCACGTACACTGGAACCTGCACAAAAACAAAAATCATTTTGTATTTCAGTTCATATTTTATTATTTACTCTAGAATCAAGAATATTTTAGGCTACAACTGTCAAGAGAAAAGAGGAAAATTGATTTTTTTCCTGTCTTCGCCCATATTCATACACGAAGAAACCATATATTAAAATTCGAGGCTCGATGTAACGGATAGGCACTATATATACTCTGTACGTTTCTAAAAGCATATCTGCAATATAGAAACCTAAATATTTTTTCATTGAAAAATCACTTCAAAGCAGTGACATGGTGCAGTCAGGTGGGAAATAATCGAAACCACATTGACGAAGAGATCAAACCACAAAATGCTAATTAAAATGAAGAATATATCAGAAATAATTTGTTGGTGAATACGGAGGGTGAACTGTTCTTTAATCATTCTAATCTTTTTCATTCATTTAAATAAAATTGCGAATTTTCAAAGCTTTTTGAACCGGAAATTGTGAATTGATGCAATATATCTCACAGTCAAATGATTTCTTTTCCTTAAAACCAGTCGGATCCTTTGAGAATGTTGATCGATTCTATTTCGTTGTCATCCAAATATAAAGTCGTCCCATTAATGTCCGAATGTCTTTAGTCGTCCACAAAAGTAGGCATGGAACTTATCTAAAAATACACTAAACAAACGGAGCAGAGAAAACTAGAATTAAAAATTTCTTGAAAAGTAATCATTTGTTCATGATGTCAAAATAGAAAAGAGTTAAATGGAAAAAAGGAAGTCATTGTGTTTTCTTTGAGTACCTTATTTTTACGTAGATTAAATATGTCAGTAGGCTTGAATAGATTTTCGGGATCGGGAAAATCTAAGAATCCTTTGTCGGAGCAGTTCACAGCTGGTTTTGTATGAATCACGAGGTTTGGCTCCCTTTGGTTCGAGAAAATATGAAAAAGGCATATTCTCAATCAAAACAAGAGAAAACATTAGGCCAGCTATTGGCCTGGTTGACCTTTTGTTATCGCAGTGTTAAGTAGTAAAACAATATATAAAATATTTGATGTGTAGGTGCAATCCTTTCTGTTTTCATTTTTTTCTCCGCTAATTACCATTGAATTTTTAAACACGGTTAAAAATAGAAAGTATAATAATTTATTCTCAAAAAGAAATGAGGTATGCATTATTGAACTTTCAAATACGTTACAAAATAAAATTACTCATTTGTTTTACGTTAACGCCATTAAACCTTTTTTCTCTACGAATAAACAGTCCCATGAGGTTAGATTCGGCCGATTGAGTAGAATGGAGTGATGTGAAATTTTATAAAACGAAAAATTAATACAGATAATGGCTAAAATGTTTGGTAAATTTTTGTCCTTTGGACAAATTGAAACTTTTTCTAATAAACAACAACAATGCAGTACTTAATGTTATACTTGCTATATTGTAATTACCGTTTAGCTATCATTTATCAGGATGTTTGCAAGGACACTTGATCTACGTGCAACACTAAAACTACAATGTTTTCTATTTAGTTGCTGAATCAGTTCCTAAATTTCCAGCAAGAAACTATTTTTTTTAATTCAGAAACTTTCCAAATGAAAAATAAATCAACTTTTCTATTATTTCCTTAAACATGTTAAATAGCATTTCCTTGTACCCCATCCAAAAATTAATCAATCAGCATGATTACAAATAAGTTTTCCTGATGATACTGCCTTTGAGTACAATGCATTTTAATGGCCTGGTGTCTAAGACTTTCTTTCATATTGCTCCTAATGTCTTCCGCAAAATTATAGAAAGTTTTAAGGGTTTTACTATTAAGACGAGCATCGAGAGAGTAGTTACATCCGGAAAGCAGTGGACTAAAAATGTTTAATGGCAGGAGTAACTGGTGCCGTTGGATACAAAAATAGAATTATTTGAACGCCATTATTTTTTGTACTGTCAACGGAAGCCAAACTCCGACGAAAAGATTCAATGGACATATCGCCTATATTCACCTAATATGCAATATACTGAAAAATATCTACTTTTTTCTCGGAGTAATTCCATTGCTGTAGCTGAATATGTACGTGTCATGTATTTTCATAAACATGAATTTTTGTTTGCTTTTTCACGTCATTAATCATTATATCGAGCAAATCTTATATAATTTGGTTTATATTACGTTCTTTTTGTTAATTTATATCCGCGGCGTTTGCTTCATACCTAATTAAAAGCTATTTCGATAAACTTTTCGTCAAAAATTCAGTAGTAATTTTATAGACTATATGTTGGATAAATGTTCATAACTATAAGATACTTACATTTACATGGTTGATGATGTCGTTGGCTAATTCCACGTTTTAAATTCCCACTGGATGGTTTTCTATGAAGAAAGCTCAGGTTTGTCCCTGTGATGTGATTTATATTGTATTCAATTTTCAGGATTCGACACTAAAGACTTTTAAATTTTGAAAGTGTATAATATTCATGTCCAACCAAAGTTTTCAGGAGACCTTCATTTCTCTTTTCATTTTCCTGAAATTAGCTAGAGAAAGCTTTCTCCTTTTTTCAGCTTCCGGTCGCTATCGACTTTATTTTTGCGTTTGCTACAATCTTGTAGGACTCATTTGGTATTGGGATGAATGGAATTTAAGAATGAAATGTTGTTAGTAAGAGGTAGAGTAGCGAACGGTGAAACTTAAGCAATCTTTTTTTGTTTTGTGGAGTGTTTTTGCGGTGAAAGTAAGAAGGATGGTGCTAGTTTTCCGTGTTAATTTATCCGACAAATAAATAAATTACGGTTTTGCATTGTTCATTTTCATGGAGATTTACTATTTGCATTTGGGTCTTTCGATTCTTATTTGTGAGTTTTCAGGAAACTACTGTAGTAATGTTTTAATCTTATATAGACAAAAAATGAAATTGAAAGGATAATGATGGTGAAAGTAAACTTATATATCAAGTAAAATAACTATTATATTAGAAGGATTTATGCATGCTTGAATTTTCACACGGATATTGCATTGGTATGCAAAATTATTTATATTGATTGATAAAGAACACATTTAATTGGACATTCACTTGTGCATATTCCATTTTCTTGGTGCAACCTTACCTTAGTGTATTTTAATATGTATTTTTTCCAATTTAGTTATGAATACTAACTGATCGAGACATTTGACCACGTTTAACTTGTTATTAAAACTTGCTCATCGGTCCACGAATTCTATTTTGTTTTCCTCCTTTACATAATTTGCAAGTCAATTCCTATGATGGTGTGTAAACGCAATGTGCACAATTTGTTGTTAAAGGCGTCATAGTTTTAAATCTGTTCATTGTAGCCAATAAATAATGTACCAGCAAAATATTATGCCATCCTTCTGAATTTTATGCTTCTAACACAGGCTATTGGCTCTCCCCAGTTTGCTAAAATTGTGCACACTTCAGTATCTTTTTTCTTTTTTTTTCACTTTCCCCAGGATATTTTCTGGCTTCGATCTTTTGAGTTCTATCATCCTCAACGCATTTCTTTATTGTCCTCAACTTCAGCATCTGCTTCTGTAGCAGACAGAGCTTTCACTTTCCCCCTATTGTTTAATCCTCCTCCTAGGATCTTGATCTATCCCATTCTCGTAATGAAATAATCCACAAAATACTTTTCCTTGTCGGTTTCCTCCACGTTCACATTAAACTGTAATACATTGGTTTTTTTGTACTTAATAAACTGTAACGTTCAACCTTTCACGTGGATTTGACCATAATAGCGCATCAAGCATCAATCTATGTTAGTTGTTATGAACCTGTGAAAAAAGAAAACTTGACGCCTGTCGCCTTACTGCAGCACGTCTCATCTCTAGATTGACATCAGTTGGAAATTTTTATTTATCAAAACGATAAGAAATATATACCGCCATAATATAATTCCTTGTTCAGTATTTACAATAACATCTGAACTGATTGTGAGGTATAGCCAAAGTTATATCTCAAATCTCAGCTATGATAGCTCGAAAGAAGAGTAATATAGACATCGACACAAATTATTTCTCAACTTTTATATATTTTTGCACTCAACTAGTATGTGCAGATGGATGAAAGTTTTTGAATGCCATTATCTAGGACAAAAAATGTGTTGAGTTTTTATGTTGTGACGTACCTGCTACACTGAAATCTTACAAGAAGACGAAATTTAATCGACCTGCCTGCAAAAATCTTGCTGCGTCGTAAATTTACACGATAATTTTGTACTATCGTGTTATTTCTGTCTAGTGAATACTGAATCTTTTAAGAATATTAAGATAATGAGTATCAGATTAAAATGATGACGTGTGTGATGATGATGTGATGGGGATTAGATTATTATATTGCAGTTTGTCATTGTTGTAAATATTTTGTTGCCGGTGACATAAATCTAATATAACATTTCCAGAATCTCTAGGTCGGTGATGGTTGATGGTAGCGTGCAGTGTTTTTGGTTGATTAATTGTGAAGCCAATGATGTGATATTAGAACAAATATTAATAACAAAAAAAACCAACACAAGTCTCAAAAATTTTCGACTGCATGAATATGCACTAGCAGCAAAGTTGAATAACAGTTTGGCGGGCCAATAATTTACCGGGCTCACATCAACCGTCTTATACGTGAACGAAATATCCTGCTGATGTTTTCCGAACTATAATTTTGTACAACTGAAGTTACCCTTTCAAGACATATATAGTTTGAAGATATTGTCGACTATTTATTAGACTGGCTCAACTTTGAAATTTCTATCGTCTTTTATGACCACTGGTTTACCTAATCTAAACGGACAGGAACAGAGAACAAGTAAACATTACAAAAAATGTAAATCTTGTGCATCCGTTTACAGCCTGAGTATCATTGTCCTTGTTGGTATGATAAAAACTATGATTTTCTTACATTGTCCCTTAAATATTAACCGATTCTTTTAAAAATTAGTATGGAGTACGTACTATGTAAAACAAATACGTTTATGTTTTTTTATCCCACAAAGAGCAGAGAAAGTTTTACGATCTAAGAAGTCACAATATTAACATCAACAAAATATTTTTTGCTGGTGACGTCGAATTAATACAAAATCCAATTATCTCAGTTTCAAACAGTTACCGTTTTACATTTATCATCAAGCCATCCTACAAAAGCGGCCAAATCAGATATTTCATAGACCACCGTTCTCACAAACAATCTCAATGAAAACCCGTTTTTGTTGTTTACCAGAAGACATTTAATCTTTTATCTGAATCAGCTCAGCGCTCAGCAGATTAGCGTTGATAAAAAGGCAAACAAAATGTTATTTTTACATACTCCTTTGCTCATTCAACATAATAACTTGTTTGATAGTATATACCACAAAATTTTTAATAAAACGGAATAACAAAGAGATAAAAGCTAAGATCATGAAGAAAGTTATAAGGACGAAGAAACACCTCGCCGGATTATTAATATTTAACCAGCAAAAAGTTCATAATTTCTTTCTTTTTCGCAGAAAACTCACCATTAATTTCCCATTTTTCTCTTAATTTTCCAACAAGTATTTAATGAGAAAACGGGTATTTTAGTGCCAAAAATCCTGTTGCCGGATCCCCACTTTGGAAAGAGATTTAATCTAATTATTATGGAAGCAGTAGTGGCGGCACTGGAAACAAAAGCCATTATCTTCCAGAAAACTGTCGATTTCGTAGATTACTTCCAGTGACAGTATTCATGGCTGAGGTGAAGGGGCGTTGATCTTTCAAGAAAGATCTTCACTGACTACCTCAACTTCAACGGAATCCAATTTTCCAGGAAATGTCAATCTCGACGATGTGGATTATCAAATCAACCAGGAAACCAATGACATTGTACCAATCAAGGAAACAATGAAACCGCGTCTATATTTCATACGCAAAATGATCAAATGCGAGATTTAATTGCTAACGGCGTCGAGACGCCCCGGCTGCTAACAGCATCCCCACCTAAACCCCCACATAAATTACGTCGTTTAGTTTGACCAACAAGTCGGATTCTACATCTGTCTGGAAATGAGTTGGACTAATAGTAAGAGGCTTTCCATAACATTTTGGGATCAATTTTTCCATATTTGGAGGAGCTTTACGTGTCTAATAGTTACCTCAGAGATTTGGATAGAGTCAGTGAAGCAGATTGGACCGGTTTGCAGAAAATTGACATTTCAGTATTGTTGTTCCAAAATATAAATAGCTAATTATTATGGAAAAAGTAGTGAAAATATAATGATAAGATTGAAAAAGTAAAAAAGAAAAGAGTAACAGAACAGTCGTGTGCTATATAAATTGCCTCCCATATTCTTATTGATTATTTTACATTTACGTAAAGTGCACACTAGAGAGTTGGTCGTTTTCTTTAACAGCTTGTTAGTCTGTGTATTTTTGTTTTCAATGCCAATGTAACAATAAATAAAAATGGCCATGGAAAGTAGTTGCTGCAAAAACATTTTTTTCGCTGAAGACCAATTCTCTCTGGTACTCTATTTCCAAGTAAAACATCTTTAAAGAAACGAGGTCGGTTAGTGACAGTAAGTTTTCTATTTGTTTCTTTTGTCGGCGGAACAAAGTTTATAAAGAAGGCTTTTTTCTTCTACTCTCGGCACGTTGTTTGTTTCATCATAACAATAAATGATTAAAGTAAACAGTTTTTGTCTGAAAGCGGAATTGTCTGCAAAGTATCCTGATGAATATTATTTGTTTCAGTACGTGGAAAGGCTTGAATTTTATAATAAGAGGGTTTAAAATGTGATCTGTTTTGTTCTAATTTATGCAAGAGTAATAAAATAAAATAAATGTATACAGCTGCCGGGCTGTTTTGCTTGGTTCTTTTGTTATTATATACCAAAGTCATTCAGCCCGATCCTTCTGTGTTTTGGGTTATGAAATTTAGCGATAACAACATCAACTCAACAAGTGCAACAGCACACATTTTAAAGTTACATTTAATTTATAATTTATTATTAAACTAAAACCTTTTATTTAAGCACCACTAACATGTATTATATTAACAAAGCAATTTTGTCATTTAATAAGAAATTTAATTAATTTACTTTTGTTATTGTGCTATTCGAAATTAAAATCACATTTATCTAAAATTGTGTTTATTTTCAGTTTACCAGTAAACTCAGTATTCCGATTTTGTTTTTACCACTAAAAACAAGTAAATTAATGTAAATTTAAAAACATAGAATATTGGTAGGCCACAGCAGACGTATAAGTTTTATCTTCGATTTCTAATTTTAAGTTTTAGATTTAAGTTATTATATTTATTTTAATTTAACTACGTACCTGATGTAAACTTAATTACCAATATTTATTCTATTCTATTTTATGTATCATAATTTTGTAGGCCTGATGATGAAGTTAATGTAAATAAACATAACGAAACCGGTCACCCACAAGAAATGCGTTCGAAACAGCAATCATTGATTTTATTTTTACAAATTATCCAAACCATTTGTATTAAACGCCGTATGCTACTTTTA
>JAQFYG010005267.1:0-10118 GCA_034694325.1 Entomobrya corticalis
ATTACTTTCACTTTTCCAGCAATAAAACTAAGAGGTATGTACCTACTTTCATTTAGAATTTATTTGAGGGATTTGCTGAGGCAGGACTGTAGAAATACAGATTACGCAAACTACAAGAGTCCTCTTTGAAACATACATGACCCAAAATTGGCTGGAAAAAGTCTTTGACCTTTTCTGCTACAGTTGGCAGATATGTTCTTTTGCTGATGATGTAATAAAAAAAGTAAAAAATTAATATCTAAGAAACATCATTTCTAATCAAGAAGATTCAAAGGTACCTTTTAAGTAACTTTTTATATTTTAGGAAGATGGATACAGATTTAGAGTAGCTTATTGGATGTAAACTCCATACTTTATTGCAACCAGTCAAATCCTTTAAAAATCATTTTATGGGGAAAGTATTTTTACCCTGAATATATTTATGCGGTTTTTTACTTGTAGCTTGTAGAATATGATAACGAGCTAAATTTTAAAAGTTTAGCCATTCATTAGCATATTTTAATAATTAAGTGACTAAAATATTTTGGTAATATGTTATGATTCTGAGTATTCGAATATTAATTTGAAATAAATAAACGCTTCCATCCGACATTAAACTAAGTTTGCTAAACGAATAAAAGATGCTAAATTCCAAAGTGTAAAATAGTCTATTGAAAATTATATATGTATTTAAGTACAGCTGCAGCAAAAAGGTAGAAAATCAAATCGCATCTCCAAAGGATTTTTCTGGATTGTAGAAATTATTTTGATGTTTCAATTAATGATGGCAATTAAATGTACTAATGAGAGCTGTCCCGCGTCAAGGGTAACATAAAATTGAATCGTTCATATTCAATCAGGACCAGCGCTCGCACACAATATATCCCATTACAAAAGAATTCCACATGAATTTACTTCTAAATAAGCACGTGCTTGTAACTTTGATGTAAATACTCACGTTGAGATATCACGCAGGAAGTTAGCTTCCACAGTCCAATTTACCATTTTGTGTAGAGGACAAGGCGAACGTTATATCATATCTTTGCTATTGTATACTCTAACATGGATTAACAGATACATAAGCACAAATCCAAGGGAATTGTCTCTAGTCTCTTCAGTGTGATAGGTAGGAAGCGGAAAAATACTACAGTATTTACAATCAATGTTCAAGGTCTCGATTCATTTTATACTTGAATGAAAAGTGTCTGTGTACATTTCATTGTCTATTTTTCTATTGTCACTATATTCATTGTTCATTCTTCTGATTTTATCTTGGTGCGTTGCCTAATATACTTCATATTTAGCAAGTGAAAACTCGTTCGGTTTTCACTTCCATAAAGTTGGTCAGATCGAAATTACTGCGCAGTGATGAGATTTTTCAATGGAGGGACAGTTTTACTCTTCTGAAAACAAAAGACACCCAGTAGACTATTAAGTTCAAACAAACGTAAGGTCATCATAAACTGGGGGACATTATTTCTGCTTCAAGCATGCGGTTGTTTGGAGAAACCGAATGAGATAGTTAAAAGGGAGAATCATAAAAGTACGGGCATTTACTGAGATAATGCTTGCCCACAGAGCATTATTATTATGGCAAACTATATTCCTAAATCGGTAGGTAACCTCTGCTGTCACAATTTGTTTTATCCTTTTCGTATTCACATTATTTTTTAAACATAGATTTTGGGATTTGACGGCAGTAAAATATTATTTACGATTCAAGTTTATAATCTTCGACCGAAAGTACTGCCACAAAATTACTAAGTAGAATTTGGAGTACACTTGCTCAGTAGCTCAGAGTCTTTTCAATCTGACCTTCTCGGGCACGCAATGGAAGCTTTTTGCGGAAAATAAGCAAGAATGTTGCAAGGAAAAGACTACAAAAAGCAAAAGTGATGCTACAAAAAACAGGAAAATATTACAAAAACGACGAAAAAGCCTAGTTTGATCGAGTAGCGTTAAGTTCTTTTTATGCCGAGCAGGGAAAATTTCTACTTTTTCAAGCTTGCTTGAATATAAATTCCTTTATGGGAAAAAGTACAAAAACTTTCAAAGCATTATTCTCATATTTCTTGCGAATTAACATTTTAGTATGAAAACAATGGATTAAGCAGGTTCTTACAATTTAAACTCATAGACTATATAATAATTTTATACTTTGACTGTACCGGGCTGTACATTCATTACTATTTTTAATAGTAAATTAAATACACCCATATTTTGTTGACGTTTCATAAGACAGAACGTAAGTTTCAATAGACATATGACGTAGTTATATAAAATTCCAAAGTAGCATTAAAACAAGTGCAATATGTATTGTTAAATTATTTCCAGAAAAACAAAACTGAACCTCAAAATATGAATATGTTTAGTTTAGCTGGCCTCAGAATTTCATTAATAACCAATATCACTTTATATCACCTACCTGTCTGCCACTACCAGAAGGATATGTTTTATCAAGTATTAAAAATGAAGTTACCTACGACAAATCAACATAATATTTAAAAACTTGTTTTCGTTTTTGGTCATAAAACATGTAAATGTAAAGTATAGGTTGCCTACTCTTTGAACTTTTCTCTTCTTATTCTTAAACATGTCAAAATAGTCATGAATAAATTATTAGTTAAAATTATTATTGAGTTTTCACTCAAAATTCACTAGAGAAAATTTCAACTGATTATATCGCCTACTCAATAATCCTGCAAACAGCGAAGACTTACTTTATTTTATAAAATAAAATGAAAGTACACCATTTCTTGGAATGTTTAACGTCCCATTAAAAGCATGTTATCGTCTTTTCAAATATTTAACAAAATAAAGACAAAATTCTCAAATATCTATAAATAAAATGACGCATATTCGTACTTGTGTTAGAAATACATAACAAGGAAATATGTATTTGCGTGTGCATATGGCATAACATAGCGTCATCAAAATAATTGAGCTCAAGATAAATACGCAAACGAAAGAGCGTGCATACAATTTATTAGACGTAATTTGACATAAATTGACAAAGTACAAGTTTATTTCCTCTCGTCCATTCCAAACTTAAGTCGTATCAGTGAACCTTCATCTATAATCATTTTCTATTTTGAAGTCCTTCTTCAATTCAATAAATACATTCTTTTGATTTGTATTGAAATACTTCAACTGATTTAACTAGAAACCTGTAACGGTTAAGCATGTACGCGTGAGACATTATGCTTAAAATGAACATTTAGGTTTTCACGGACATACTCTTAATAGCATATATAGCATCCATCGAAATTTTCCTGGAAAGTTAAAAATAAACATTTTAACTTTTGTTCTCTCCTCTAATTGCCCTTAAGACTTTTATCTACTGAAGTTGGCAGGTGCCAAAGTATCATGTTACAAATGATGTAATTTGTTATGTAACGTTGTGAATTGTGACATAGTTGTACATTAATCCCAGCCCAGTGACTGGTAGCTGTTTTTAATGTATACCAATTTACCACATGCTGGTTGAAAGGGAAACGAATAAGCTATGTTGCATATTCATATTCGGGCATTAGCAAAATGTTACAAGGTTAGACCGGTGCAATGCAAAGATATATTCCATCTATTTCTTATGAAACTAGCAAAAACATTCAATATTATGATGAACGTAATTCAATTTTTAGTAGCGATTTTTTGTTTGCAAAATATTTTGAATTTTGTGGTTAGTATATAAAATAAAAAAGGATGACTGCTAACATATGACCAATATGGTACACGCAGTAAGAAATTACAGTGCTATCATTTTGTGACCTACTTACCTATTTATTTTTAAAGCAACAAAACTAGTACTCAACCATTCATCAACGAAAACAGAAAAAATCACACAGAAATTTAAAGTTAATGGATGGTCAAATGTTTTTTTCTAAGATAAAATGTCATTCAAAATTATATAGTCTGGAAAGTTCAACTGCTGCATAGTAAATATTCAATCTGTACGAAAGTAAGCCTACGACGAGTAAATACATAGTATCAGTATCATACGGAGTAACTTTGGAGAAAAAAAGCATAAAAGCCGTTCAATTTTGCATATTATGTTGTTTAATTTTTAGCAGTTTACACTTTAACAGTCAGACAAGTAATATGGGAAGACCGAATGGCAATATGTAAAAATAAAATGTCCCTCTTTATTTAGGATTTCCTCCCTTTGTTTACTTTTAATGATTTGTGCATTCCAGCTTAGTGCAGACTAAAATGACTAGAAGAAAATAAAATGCAAGCTTAATCAATATTTCGGTTAATACATAAGTACTAATAGAATATTTAGTGACAAAGGCCAATTTTCAAATGTTATCTTGGAATTGTGAAACAAATTGCACTGTCACCATTTCGTTTCTCTGTTGTCTCATAATCCCCTCGTCGGTGCATGCATGCCTACTAATTTGTTCGAAAGAAACTAGAAACTTGGCTAGAAAGATATCGCCATCTAGATTGAGTGAAAGTAATTTTTACACGCATTGTACTTTCTCCTAGCTTTCACCCGTGTTCTATGTACCTTTTCGAAGAGTTGTTTAGATGGCACGGTACGAAAATGAAACAAAGGATTCAGCAACTTTCATCAAGTTTTCCTTATGTAAACTGAAAAGCCACAGCTTGAATAAGTATTTTAACTCGCAGGGGGCATATGCCTGATGATATTTTGGTTTAGCTTTCACCGCACCACTTCATACGTAGAATTTCTAACATAACTGCAATACTTGAATTCTTTATGAAAATATTGCGTATCAAGCATAGTTAGTATACTTCATGTATATGTAGGTGGGCATGTATTTTACATTTTAATGCAATTAGTTGAATTTATGCCTTGAAAAAATAGTAACACTGCTCAATATTTTGAACATACGGGATCATCACTTCATATATTTTCATTGAGAGGATTTAAGTAAAATCGATCTTTATTAATAACCTTCACTTTCAACATTATTAGCTAACAACAGCCCATTTTGTTAAAAATCATTAGCTAAAACCTACAGATAATAAACACCTATGAATGAATTGAATATTTAAGATTATTATGATGATTTTGGTTTATTGAATTTTGATGTAGCGTACAGTACGAGTATGCGTTGCTGAGAACTTTTAAGTTGAGTTCCATCATGAATTCCATTATACAGAACATAGCTGAACAGTATATCTACCACTATAATAGAATTATTAACATCGTAACTAGAAAATATACATTAAGCTGTTGTGAAAATGTTAAACATATATACTTATATACTGGAAGAGATCAATAAAAGGTTTCTAGTTTGACAGTTTGGCATTACAGCTATCAAACAACGAACCTTGTAAAACGAGGAGAGAGTTCATTTTTGACAAGTAATAGTAATCCTTTTCTCTGATTTTAAGCTTATACTACACATATAATTACATAGCGCTATTATTAATAGCTACATAACAAATAGTTTTCAAACTTAAATTACTTGCATGAATATGATTGTGAAGCTATAAACCTTAATGATATAAACATTTATTTATCAAGCCCAATAAAATTAATAAACAAACTTTCAATAATCTGGAGGAAAAAAATAATCATGCAAACAGGCTTTCGTTTACAAGTTAAATAAAGTATTAAATAGCTTTCTCTTATTATTCTGAAAATCTGCAGTGTTTGGTTTTAATTTCTTTCTGACATCTAAGAGACGAAAATAATTTTGTTTGGTTTCGCTTTACACGACAGGTACAAATATACACATTTTAAAAACAATTTTGTAAATACCACAATAAGTTTATAAGTTGATGTGTAATTTATCCTGGACAATTGAATATTTTTGTTGAGATGTAATCTAACCTGTTCTAACAATTTCTGGGTGGAGGGCTCATGCGGAAAGAAAAACAATCTAAACATTAGGGTTACAAATTACGTCATCGATTATGACTTTGTGACATATATTTCCCAAATACAAAAAGAGAGACAATGTACACATATTTTTGGTATTTCATATGGTGTCGGCGCTGTAAGCTAATACATTTTTTAGCATAATTAATAATAAGAAACGAAATATAAAGCATTTATAACATGCTCGGTAAATTATAAGATAATGCAAGGAAAGAACAATTCAACATTCAATACAGATTGACTTAGTTCTACTTTGCCAAAATCAAGCATTCATAACAAAAGCACCATGATGTAACGCTTAACTTAATTTTTTGGCAAATTACATTTTAAAACATTTTTATTATTGAAAATTACTGATAAATGTGCTAACGAACAAATCATTGAAACGTCAATTTTAAAAGAATACACAATACTTACAGTTCCAGTCTATATATATTTTTATTACTAATTGGCTTAACGTTATTCGCTAGCCTACAACTTTATCAATAAATTACTACACAAAGTAATTAGAGAGCCGAAAAAGACTTTGCTGTTACAAAAAAGATTTTTCTTAACTAAAAAATTTTAAACATAAAATTCCACCGATTTTTAATTTTTTTCTTTCTTTTACAATGGGATAGCTTTTCGAATAAACAAATATTCTGAAAACTGCTGACTATCCATCCCACCGCCATGGCTAGCAGCGACCTGATATCCCATATTGAGAAGGCGTGTGATAGCTTGCACCGAGTTCAGCTTGCAGTATCCATTCAACGGAAAGCGAATTACATGTCTGGCATCATGATGCCAAGCCACTGTGCTCCTTGCATCCATCACCGCATGTCCCGTCTCCGGAAAAGCCTCTTCAATCAAAGCCCTTTCCCCAGATAACATGATCCTTTCTCCGAGATCCGGATTGATGTTGAGGGCGAGTACTTCCCAACAACAAGTTGCACCATTACCTGCTGGACTTCTGCTTCCTGTGCTGAAGTCACGCTCCGCACTCGCTCTAGCAATTCTCGCAGATTCTGTCATCAAAGGAGACATAGAAGTTCGTCTACGAATTTGATGATGTTGATGAGATACTGATTGTTCTTCAGGATCATTCAAGTCATCTCCAGATGATATCATGTCCTCAACAAAGTGATGATTTAGTCTTGCTATCCGCCCCACAGCTGCAGCAATTATGGATGAACTTCCGCGTGCGTTTGAATTGTTACAGTGATGATTATTGTTATTACTGCTTATTGTAATACTGTTCTTTTGATGGTGGTGAGGATGACTGGTAATGACAAGAGGACTTTTCCCTCGGCTCAGATTATTTGGCGATGAGTTGGGACTCGTCTTCAGAGCTACTGACACGGGGGATTGCGAGCTAGTTCGAGCATTCAATTCTCCATCACCGCTGCCTCCGCCGTTGTTTCCACCACCGCCGTTACTTCCACAAGTGCTTAGATTGCAGGGTGATGATCCAGTACGTGGTGCGGTTGCTGCCGTCATCGCCACTCCACTTCCCAATGACTGCTCTTTCTTTAATTGCTCAAGTTGTTTGTACATGCCTGTAAATAATAAAAAAGGAAGAGCATTTTTAGATGAAAAGTTTAACAGACGGAATCGGTGCAGTCAAATTAACCTTTTTTACTTCCTCCTTTCTTCGCCTTTTTTAAACTTTTTTCTCCTTACATCTTTCCGTAAAAATTTCTTGTAGCACATGAATATGAATATTTTATATACCGTACCATATGACTTTTTTGTATTCATCTTATCGTAGTTTTTTAAGTGTAATACATATTCTCTATGAGTAGATAGGTACGGTATAGCCAGAGGGCAAGTAATATTAAGAAGCCAGGAAAAGAGACAAGAAATCCAAGGATGTAAAGTTTTTCCCTTTTCTTCAAAATCTTGTTTTTCATTTCAATCCAAATTTAGTAAACGAAGAGAATTGCTTTGCGCCTTTTTATTTTTTCGACATTTGTTTCCCGTCATTTGTAATTAGTTTGGTTAGTGGAAAAACTTATCATTTATTTTCCCCGACCGACAAATTTTATATGCAGATTAGAAAACCTACACTACTCGATTTATAAGAAAAATGTATCCTCCAATCCTGAGAAAGCATTAAATGAACTGACATTTGAACAAAACAGTAACAAATCTAGCCAAATGGTTATTTAGTTTTCTCCAACCCACTCGGATTCTAAATCAAAGCACCGACAGATCCGTGAATCTTTCACTTCTTTCCTTATGATGTATATTTAATAGGCAAAAAATAACCGTTTAAAATAGGTAAGTAACCGCTTGTTTACCAAAGAAGTAAATTATTTTTTAAATGTGTGGAATCCCCAATAACAGAACCAGTGTCATTTTTTGGTCCCAACTCTCAACTCCATTTTATGTATTTATTTATTTAACTTAAATAAAACCCTGAATAACAGCCAACTTCTGAAGTAATTTTTACATGCAAATCATAGTACTATCTTGAAGCATAACAGATTCAAGGCAAGAACTTTTCTCCGACAACTTTACGGTCCTCTCTCATCCATTCTCATCATATCAAGAAGCGAGATATTCCTACAGGCAAACTTTTCCCTTGGTACTATCCACAGCACACAATCATACACGTGTGCAAAGAAAAAAGGCATTTCACTAGTTTTTCTCTTCTTGCTTCTTAATAATAAGTGGTACACACTTTCATAGTTAATGTGACCTCAAGTGTGTGTCTCTCTTTGCCTGTTAAACAGAGATTTTTTAATAAAAATAGTTCTTTGCTTTCTCATCTTTATCTTTTTTGTTAGCCTTTCCGCCAGCTTTAATTACTCTTTTTCATGCTATTTACTAAGGCACTTCAATACTTTTTTTATTTTTTAGAAAAGGGCAAAATAAGCTTTGCTTCCGTTCTGTAAAAACTAAGATGCAAACGGGAAAGAGGAACTTCGAAAGGAAAAAAGCTGTTTCGTCTCTCTGTAGACAATAATTAAGACAAGGTAATCTTATAAAATTATTATGGCAAATCTCGTCAAAAAATTAGAGGAATTCTTCATTAAAAATAAGAGATAATGAAGGGAGGAAAGCAACTAAAAAAAGTCGAAATTCAAATGATGAAACGACTTCTTCCTCATGCGAAGTCTTTAAAATTCACAGATTTCTTTTTCGTGATGAGGATGGGAACTTTTTATTATATCAGTAAAAATTAAGCAGAAGCTAGTAATTAAGATTACACTTTAATTATGGAAAAGAAATTCGTGGTTGTGCGGCAAGTGAATGAGGAAAAAGATCATAGAAAAATTCAAGAGAGAGACGGTGGATGAGTTGAAGTTGTTGAAGGGTTGGGATTGGTTTATCTCGGTTGTTGGTCTTCGCAAGCTAAGATGTTTGAGTTTGTGGTGGTTTGCTCTTTGGTCGTATGAAAACAACGCTAGGGGAGGGTGTTGGAGCGGAGAAAATAAGAATGTCAAAAGAGCGTGACATTTGGGTAGATGAGCAGCATAAGAAAGAAGTTCCCATTGAAATGCAAAATGGCAACAAAAAATGTAAAGAAAGTCTTTTTTGGTCGAATTAGTATGCATACCATATCATATATACATTCTTATTCAAAATATTCATCTTATAATAAGTAGCAGAAGTGCTTTATACCGTTGTTTCATATTTCCCCTAAAAATTTCGTTTTTGTAATAGTCAGTAGTGTATATCGTGTGAATGCATACCTTGAATCTCAAAAAAACGAGCCTCCTCGAGCAGGAGATCAATGTCAGTAAAGTCAGCAGGAAGGAGCAACTTGTTGTTCCTGACAAAATTGAGAATGTGCCGGAACATCTTGCCATCCCGGTCTATGAAGTAGTGTTGTTTCAGACTGTCAAGAACGATTGGAATGCTTCCGTTGAAAAGTTTTGCCAGTTTCGAATCCGAATATCTATGAAAAACACATAAAAATCATATTACAATTATTGCATGTACAAACATTTGCACGGAGAATTGAAATGTAAATGTAAATAAAAAGCAAAATGTTATTATGCAAACCTAATAATCATAATAATATTACAAGTATGAAGTAGTATTAGTACTTAATTATATACTTGAGAATTATTCGGTAGTTGTATTGGCTTTGGGCAAAAAAGTATAAAAAATACCAGATGCAATTTAACATTTTTATGTCTTTATTTAAAGCAATAGGGAGTGTTACAACAACAAGGTCATAATGAGGGACGTGGCATTTCATAACGAGCTTGACAAGCTATCAATCAATGTTTTTTGCGGGTAAGTATCACCATTACTGTAGGTGTTGACCTTTCGGAACAACTTTCCTTCGGTT
>JAQFYG010005268.1:0-10118 GCA_034694325.1 Entomobrya corticalis
CTCTTAAGCGCTGAGCAAATCCGTCAAGCCAGCCCATGCAGTCTCTTGGAATATATCAAGTGTACTGGGAGGCTGGCGGGACAACAATAAATATCAGTGTAAACTGAATGGGAGAGACTGCAAAAACTCTTTATTGTTGTTACGCCGCTGGGTAATTACTAATTATGTAATTGTTCCTTCCCAAATTACATACATACAATATTAATCCTAATTGGTACTGCCCAAGCATCTACTCTATCTCCAAATCCTATATTTCATGTAAGGGAAAATTAACGACGTGTAAACTAATTTTTCATAATCTTTTAAAGTGTTGTGTGGATGTAATTTGGGAATTTTAAAGTGTTTGTTGATTCCTGTTTTATCATTCTTCCGTCTTTAAACCGAATACTAAAAAATAAATTGTCTTCTAGTGAAAAGTAATTTAGTTAATTTAAAGGTATTTACCAGCAAATCATAAGGGACAAATGTAATTTTATTTTATTAGTCTGCTAACATAAAACAAAACATCAAAACAAAATAATAGATCCCAAATACACCAATAATGAATTGAAACTCTATTAATTTTACTTCATGTTTGTGATAGCCTCGATCTTATATAGTCTTATTACATTATTTATCTTATCATTAGGAAAGCTATATGTTCGAATATTATGTCTCTTTTAGTGTTTCAAGTTTTCTAAACAAGTTAATGGTAATAAAATAAAACGGCCTTTTGGTCATTGACATTGACACAAACTGCAAACATACTTTAAGTTAAGTGGGTATTTAGATATGATTTATATTTAAAATGTTCTATTCTAAGATAATTATTGCAACAACGGTCTGTAATTAAGATTCAGGCAAAAAATGACGAATTAGAATCAATTTATTATAGTTTTAATACGTTGAAGCTAATATTCTATTGTTCAACCGTTTGAGAAACAAACACTTTTTGACGATGACAGTGAATCGATGGTCCAATTAGATTGAATAGTATCAATATGTTGCATAGTAACGGGTGTGGTTAGATTTACATTTTACGTGTTTGAAAGGAAATTGTATCCCAGCTCTGTTGTTTTAGCTATCCGAAGTATTAAATTTACGTATGTTGAGAGAGGTTAGAAGGAAAAATATTCAGCTGATGATGATCATGTAATTCCGAAGCAGCGGGAGCAAATGCTCGTCACTTGCACCAAAATTCAAAATAATTTATCATTTGTGCACTTTTGACGCCAATGAGACTTACTTGACAACAATATAAGTTCAATATAACTGAAAGGTGTATGCGTACTTACAATGGCGAGATATAAATAATACCAAAATAAACTGGGCTATGCAGTCGTTCGACAAATGAATAACAATCATTTTATGTTGTATTAATTTTACAGTTTTGTAAGTATTACATGATATTGAATAAAATATACCACATTTTGGTAATTAATTTAACTGTACATTAGATAATTTATGATAAAATGAAAATTATAGGAACAAAATCGAAACCAGAACAGTACTGAATCCTTCAACGTGACATTCGAATATCTTAAATGTGTTGAAGGTTCAGGGTGTATTTGTAAAAAACATTTACTTTAGGAAACAAAATTTAAAATTCTACAAAAATTCAATTCAAAACATGTTATTGCTTTGCCTGTTTTTTTTCGTTTAATAAATTATAATATATATTTTATTGCCAATGCGACAAAATTTGTGAAAATTATCAGCTCAGTACGAAAGGCTGAAATATATTTCAATAAACGGTTTTTAAATGTCATGAAATTATTATGACTATAGTTTCGTACTATTGTGGCGTCATTATTCAGAAATACATCCTGTTGACAGTAAGGACTTACTCAGATATATACGTTTCTCCTCTTGTTTTGACAAGTAAAACCAATAGACAAAAATAGACAATAAAATATGCAAATTGACATCAAGTAAATTGCTTGCGAAGTCCATTTTTAAAACTAAATGACTGTTAAAATGTATAAACTGGCTCATGACCATGAGACATCATTAATCAGCAGTGACGAGCGTTACAAATAAAGCTCGATGCTTGGCATTGCGTTAAGACGCTGACAAAGTAGCATCAGGCTTCTGGCTGGTGGCAGTAAATATATTGTTCCACAGTAATTCAAAATTAAATCCTAGATTTTGATTTTAAACGCTATACGTGCAAAAATATGTTTTTGTGATCATTTTATTGGCACGTAATAAAACACAAATTAACCACAACTGCAGATAATACAAATCGCAGTTTTTAGAGTGGATGAATACGGTAATGTTCTTCCGATTTCATGTAATATCCTAAACCCAAAATTCCCATTGTTGCATGATGAATACTTTATATGTATCGTGTATTACAATTTATTGGAGACCGTGTATCTCTAGTCTTTCGAAATGGTCAATTATTTACAGGATTTTGTAATGGCGGATAATACACCCAAGAATTCAAAATTAAACGAAATATCTGTAGTTATTTCAATTACTTTTTATTTATTCCTGCAACAATTATTTTTATGCTTGAAAGATTTTTTTTATTTGGTGGAAATAGAAGTGGGTTTTGTCGCAAATTTGATATTTAAAAAAACTGTGTCATAACTTTCCAGGCATTAATATTAACTTACTCCATGAAGCCGTAATGTGGAAGATTTTGCTAGTTTTAACTACAAAATGACGTAGTATACAAGCAATCGTAATGTTTGACTCATTCATTCAAAAATTAAATCTAATACAGTTTTTCGGTCCTTGGGAAAAGCATATAAATGAAAGCTGACCACGATCCCTCACATTTTCTGGGAGAAACCTGTCAGAATCAAATATCTCAGAATTTATAAGTTATTCTAGATCTTGTTGAATTGTTTGCAAACACACGTCAACGTTCAGTCCTTTTGGTAGTTTTATATTCTTTTGTATTTCCAATGGCGACTCTAATTCCTAGAAATACATACAAACTAAATACATGAAAAAATTTCCATATTTCTAAAAGATAGCGCTCCAGGTTCTTTATTTTTCCTACAGATGTGTACAAAAGATCCTCATTCAAATCATCTGGGAGAGAGGAGACAAAATAAATAAAAATCGGGGAGTAAAAAGTTGATAACGTATTTCGAAACTTGTGTTTATTTCAAATTTGCATAAACGTGATTCGAAAATTTTTTTATCTCAAAAACATATTTTATTTTATTGATTTTTTATCTACGTGTTTTGCATAAATAAATATATGAGCCTGCAGATTGTAGTTTTAAAAACGTTTAAAAATATTTTAGATTTTTTTTCGAGTTAAAAAATTGTTTTTATCACGTTTTATGCAAACTAGTAGATTAAAAATGGAGATAAAATTTGCGCCCTTCCTTTTTATTTGTAAGTTCCGATGACTGTAGTCGTCCCGTTTTTGATGCGGTTGCTGAAATAACTTAAAAAATACTTTTTAATTGTAGCACATTTTTCAATGCTTTATTAGCTCCAATAAGTAAGTAGTAAAAAATGTATCATCCTACTGATAACATCTAAAAGATCTTTCTAAGATAAAATGTGCTCGTGGTCGTCTGCAAAATCGCATCCTTTTTAAACAATAAACCTACAATTTCTTGACCAAGAAATTGACAATGCTTCAATGATTGCATTTTTTGAACCCCAGCAGCATAATACGCACCAGGATTTCATTTGTATATAATTAAGAGATGTGTCCTTCAATGGGGCTGATAGACAGCATAATATAGAGAGGTTAAAAATAAGGGAATTAATTATTATGGATTTTAAAGCAACCAATTATATATTTTTTTAAATTGAAAAATTGAATGTCTAAAAGTATTTCCTGTAAAAATATGATTTCAGCTATGTATAAAGTACTAAATAAAAATTGCATTTCCTTTTAATACCGAAAAAATATGCATTATTTTTATTGCCTTTTTTATCTTCAAATCCTTTCCCTAGGGAAGAAATTATGTTGAGGAAAATACATAATTTGTAAAACTTTTCTGTGGTTTTACAAAACCCTACAAGTCTTTTACAAATATTCATAATGGTAAAAAGTAGTGATGAATGCTGTTATAAATAATTCAATGTTTATTGATATATCACTGATATCCTTGCTGACGGGATATTACTGTAAATAATAAAATTCAACAAGGTTTAGTGTTCAAAGTTTATTTATTGGAAGACTTTTTTCATTGAAGAGCAAGGAAAATACTATTTATTGTATATAAATTACGTTACAATAGCAAAAACGCAAAGGGAATTATTTGGTCCAGATTATAATATTTATTACGTAATTACATCCTTTAAATTAGGTATTATAGTTCAATACGTCGTGAATCGTCATGATTGGTGCTCCCAAATATAGTAATATTAAAGCATTTTAAAAGTATTAACTCTAAATTATCTTTTCAGAATGATCCTTAAGAACATTACTGCCAATATATAACAAAGAGTATATTAATTTGCTTATGATCTTGATGTTTTTAGGCTAAGTTTCAATTTACTTTGACTCATTATCAGCACTGTCTTTACACATTTATCTTTATATAATTCAAAATACTTCGATTTAATCTTTAGAGGCGTCATGAATTGACAACTTTTAAAAGTCTTTAAAAAATATTTGGGCTGCTATTTTCTTCTGTTTATAAAATAGTTATCTAATTTTCAAACAAAAAATTTATCATTTTCTATACAACTTGGCATGGACGATCAATAAATAGAATAAAAAAGTGTAATTAAATTTAAAAAGTTACGCTTGACAATTTTAATACGCATCGTAAAAATGAAAAAGGAATAAGTGAAATTTTTGCGGGCTTATTATTTATCACGAAAATCGTCAATATTTTTGTAAAGAAATGTTTCTCATTATTTGATGACTTTGTGCAATGTTGGTCTTTATTCCATACAAAATTATGTTTATTAAACTAATTACGCATTTAAGCATACCTAATATGAAGAGGCTAAGTTTTATTTTCACAAAATGCTTGAAAAGGTGTAAAGAGATTTTGGTGGTTATTATAGATTTGCAAGATTCTAATGCCAGTAGTCTTAAACGAATCTGATGTGCAATGCTAATAGTCAACAGGTGAAGCAGTATAACGGTTTTCGACAAGCAAAAAATAAAAATGACGATAATTAATGAAATATGGGATTAGTTTGAATGAAACATAACATAATAGTTTTTGTAGTGATTTTGATGTTTGACGACAGAAAAATGATACTGCGGCAGTTAATCGTAATTTACCGAAAGTACAAAATTTAGGTTCGGACTTAATTTTCTCATAAGCATGTCTGGCAGTAATTAAAGGCCAAGTCTAAAGTTGAATGAAAAATTATGGCCTGAAAAACAATTCAGAGGAAAACTCTTATCCTATTAATGCAAATTGGAAGATATGATAAGCATTTTTTTCTATTGAATATGCAAATATCACCATCACCAACATCTTTACATCTACAGTAAAACGTTAAAAATTCAGTCTCTGTAATTCGATAGGTAAAATCAATGATTTTACAAATCGCTTCTAAATGTTCAAAAACTGTAATCTTTATGATCCAGTAAAATTTTGACACCAATCATCTAAAATGCACCTGATCCTAAATGTAAGGCTACGCAGGTATAACCTTGGAATAAGCAATTGATATAAAGTACATATATAAAAGAAAGTATCCACGACATATAACCATTTTCAGAAAACCCTTACATATACATACTTATGGACGATTTAAAAAATCTCAGTAAATATTCACCAAAACGTGGTACAGTTACTTTGTACAAGGCCTAAGGTAAACGCTTTTAGCTCTTCATGTTATAAAAACTATTGTCTTATTGTTTATTGCAGACTATTCTGATCTTCTAACTCTTTTTCACGAGAATGAAACCTCTTTATTTCAGAACTTACATAATAACCACTTCAGCAACCCGTAGGTTGTAATGGTCCGACTTTGGAATCATCCGACAAAATCAACTTTTTTTGTTCAAATAGATTATAAAAAAGCAAAATAAAAAGACAAAGTGGAAACACATGACAAGAAATGTTATTACAAGCCGACCCTTCCCTTTTTTGATAATTTTACTTTAAAACTAAAGATAGGTACAAAGTGGAAGCACTCGACAAGTCTGCATTGCAAACACATGTAACTTTTCTATTAGTCCCTTGATTGAATTTTAAAACCTTGTCGAATGTTTCCACGTAGCATTGATTTATGGATTAGTTTTCACCCTTTTCCCCCTTGTCTATTGTGTTACAACTTATTTCTAACAAATTGTAATGTTTGTACATTGTATGTAATATCATGGCGTCGTTTTTAAAAAATGTATCTGATGGTCGTTTTTCCAGAACATAGGTCGAGTCCGTGCGTATAATAGGGTGTTCAGAAAAGGTAAAAAAGAAGAAATTCACAATTAAACATATGAAAAGCAGGAAGGTTAACTAACTATACCCATATAAAAAACTACCTGTATAAGGAACATAGTTGTCACCCTCAGTGCCCCAGGGGTTATGAATCGACTTGATTGAATTATTGAATTTTCATAAAAGTTGTTTAGTTTTGTCCCTTCTATCGAGTTATGCAATAAAAATGTGGTGCCACGTAAGCCAACATAATGTGACCTTTGACCTCCTGACAGACAGACACACAGACGGACAGACTGGATCTTCATCGCATAAGTGACCTATAATCGCAGTTTACAATGTGACCGGTAGTTAATAAATATAGTGAACATTAAAGTTAGGGCTCCATTTGACACTAAGAAATACTGCATCATTTATTGTGTTTTTCGAATTTTTTAACCCTTTTCCCTAGGAGAAGTTATTTGCTGTCCAATCTTTAAAAACGATGCAACAAATAAATTAGTGCGTAAATTGCATAGTTTTGGAGGACTTTCTGAGGATCCACCAGAAATTTGGCGATGATTATTTATGGATTATAGATGATGGTTAAGCATAATATTATGATTTTTATTGTACTTACTGAACAGTTACTTGTAAATAATAGCCATTAAATCGTATCTGGGTAATAATATTTAACAATTGCTCATTTAATTATAATAAGTCATCATCAAGTTGGCTTGATCATTATATGTCAACAATAATCGAAATTGTTTTCTTATTGTTAAAATCTTTTCCAATTGTTACAAGTAACTCATCTCATGTGAGCGTGTTCGTATTAACCAGAATTTTGTGTTTGCTCTCAGAAGAAAACGTATCTGTTTTAGAGCAAAGGGCTCAAAAACGCTGTCATTGTTGAATCTATATGAAAGTATAGGTGTTGTATGAGTCGCAAGATGCGGATTCCTTTGTTTCTTACTCTTACTTACTATATTCACTATTTATGGGAAAGTCAATGACGAATTTATTTAAATCAGATAGTGTGGATCCTCAGATGAACAAAATGTCGTTTTATATATGTCATTTTCTATTCGTGTCCCAGATGCTTTGATTCTTTGGAACTTCTGAACCTGCTTTTGTTTGTGTAGTATGTTTTTCACAAAATTAGCATTATCCGGCGTCTTTGTGAGGCAGTTAAATATTTACAGGGACTTCTAATTTGCTGTTAGCTTTAAAGCTACTGGATTATTTATATATAATGTTTGTTCGATATTTAATAACAATCAATACTGTTGTTCCAGATATTTTTACGTGCGTAAACGTTGAAATTACGTACCCTTAAGATGCAGATGAGAAAATATAAATGATGATGCTAAGCCGTTCAAGAAGAATGATGATTAATTGTTTTTAGTATTATACATAACAATTATTTTGCTACGTTAAAATACTGCTTCATTTTTACTCTTTCTTCAACTTTACTTATTTTCAAAAGAGTTCCAGAATCGCCCAGAATCTTTTAAGTCCCAAACGCACAAACAGAGAATGTACAGAAGAGGGAAATAAGTATGTTCGACGGTTTTACGATTAAGATATTAAACCACGCCAGAAAAAAAAGTAATGAATTTGTAGCCGAGGAAAACAACAATTTGAAAAGTAAATGCCTCATAAACTATCTAATAGACGTTAACGTTTTCTAACACTGATAATGTCAATGCGTGTATATTAATTTGAAATAACGTTTTTACAGGCAGAATACCTGCAGACCAAAAACAGCGGTAATTTTCTTAAAAATCGAATCATAATTCAAACTCCAAACTTTTTAAAATTAAGTGATGTAAATCATTGGTTTTGTTGTGGAAAAAGGAAAAATAGTCATAGATGAATATTAACATAATGATTTTAACTTTGAATTTCTGTTTAGGGGAATAAGAACTATTTTCATAAAAGTTAACTTGATTTACTAAAGTGTGGACAGAAAACAGGCAAACGTTTAAAAAAATTTAATAGTAAGATAAAAATGATAAGAATGACAGAAATACAGTACGTTTATTCATCCCATCTAAAATAAAAAGTCAAAAAATACAATAGATGTACCAAGGCCAATGTTAAATAAGGTTACCAATAATTTTATGACTGAGCTTGAAATCACGAGCCTATGCCTATGTGTCAGCTGAGGAAAATAATGAATCACATCTTAATCTGAAACTTGTTGTGTTTCTGGCAGCTTCCCTTTTTAATATTTTTCTATGCTATCAGAACCCAAAAAACAGCCAGCATCTTTAGATAAATAAATCCGCCGATTTTGTATGGATCTAGATTACCGGCGTGCAAATTTGACATTACTCTCATCATTGCATTTTGACAAATTTATCTGGACTGCATGACAAGGGGTTGTAAAAGTATAATAGAAATCTTTTAACTCAAATACCTGATCCAAACTATCCAAGGTTAAGCCAGTGGAATTTGTGAACACGTCAAAATATTAGCAAAATATGTTTATTGGTCATTTTATAAAACAATTGAATTTCTTTGATGATATCTTCATTGCCCGTGTGCCATATGATTTATTATATTCTACTCTCATATTCTAAAAAGACGAAGGGCAAAGAAGCTTCTAATAGACATTTCTGTAGTAATGATCGTCACTTATTTAAACCTCTTCCATTCATCAGTTGCCATTAACTTTACATTTCACAATTTTTTTTATTTCACAGATGCATCAGGTTTAGTAATATCTGCCTGTTAATTAAGTCTGCAGTTTTGAGAGCAAAATAAAAAACATTATTCAACTAATACATAATACAAACATTTTCTGCATAAATGTAAATTGATTTATGAGTAATTGCGCACATAAATATTCGGTAACGAAAAAGTAAGTGACAAGAGCCTTCTGCGAAAGAATTTTCATAAAAACCGATGATGATTATAAATATAAACTTTACGTTTTTAATATACGAAACCAAAGAAGCACGAAAAGAACGATATTATTTACAAAATGCAAAACGAGTTACAAGTAACAATAAAGAATATTTGACGCCAATAGTTTTTTAGCAACACTATTTCGTAATATAAATACCTAACTAGATGTACTCCAAAATTGAAGTGGTTTATAAGTCAAGTGGAAAAGTAAATTTAGAATGAAAACAGTAATTCTTCAATAATAAATTACTCATTTTTCAATTCACCTACCTTTGTCATCTACTGTTTAACAACTTTTAAATAACCAACGACTATTCTTTTATTCACAAGCATTTTATAGCCTGCTCTCAAAATGTCATATTAAAATGCATTTAAAAAAAGATTTTTAAAATCTTTTTACTTATTGTTAGTATATCAATTACAAAGTTGAAAACGATGATGAAGCAAGTAACTGTGAAAAAATTCTAGGAGATTAGCTGTGTTTCCGGCTAATGAAAACGGTTTGATGTATTTGAGTTTTTGGATAATAAAAGAATAGATTAGATACTAGATTATTTGAGTAGTATAAAGAAGATAAGATTGACGAAACTATGTTACGCTTGTTATGCCCATTGTTTGGGGGGGGGGTTCACTTCAATTTTAGCTACAAATAAAAAACTGAATTAATGAAGGTATTTCTTGCTTAACCTCTTTTTCACTAGCCAAAAAATAATCAGTTATTTCAATTGATGATGAGCGTATACTTCCCTAACTATCAATTTTCCTTTTCGAGTCTTTTCGCCAACAATTAACAGTCATCAGACTCGTACTTTCTAACTGGTACAATAATATACTTTTAACTTTGATTGATTGATTGATTGATTGATTTATTCTTGGTATTCTTTGGTTGCCCATAAATACCGGGTAACATTACAGTAT
>JAQFYG010005269.1:0-10118 GCA_034694325.1 Entomobrya corticalis
TGTTAAAGTAAACAGGTCGTGATATTGACAAAATCATGATAAATTTTCCGATATCAATTATAAACTTCAACAAGATTTCGATCTATAAAAAGGTTGTCATCGAGTCGCTATCACGTGACTGAAACAAAGTGAAGCGTAGTTATGATTTTGGCGTGTTTGTCTGTCTGTATGTTTGTCAGCCTGTTTGGTCTATAACTTCAATGTGCTTTGTCTGATTCTATTTAAATCTTTGGAATAGACACCTTATAGTAAGTCCTCGTACAAGATCAAATTTTAACATCCGAGGTCAAACCTGCTAGGTGTGGTGGTCGGTTGAATGTCCCTATGTTTGGTTGAGGCCAAATATTTTTATCGCATATTTTGGTAGCGGTAGCAGAGGTGATCAACTTTTATAACGACACCTTTGGTCATATAATATAAAATACGGTAACCAGATGTAGCAGATATTGTAGACTATCGTGACTAAAATCTTTCAGCGGAGTGAGTTTCCACGTGGATAATCACTACGAGTTCAAATAAATATTGTAGAAAATAAATTCTCAAATAAAATGGAAACAAATAAACCGGGAAATCTAATTTTGTCTCAACACATTTTTAACGTTGTTTTAATTTCAAATTACATTTATAAAATTGTTTGTTGGATTAAAATAAAGTAAAAACTTGTTAAAAATTACTGCACCTACATACCTTGTTTGTGTACTGGCCATGCAATAAATTCAAAATGATTACATCTTTAATAAAAACAACAATAACAATGAACATCATATTCTAAAATTTTGCTTATATTTGAATAATAAATTATATAAATTGTAATTAAATTGTTATTGTAAGTTCATTTAGTAATAAGAAAAGCTCAAACAGTACCATGCGTCATATTAGATAAAAACTCCGAACGCTTACCCGCTCAATAGCAAGCTAAATTTTATAAGAAATTACAATTGGTTTATAGCTTTTCGCAAATTTTTTCATCAACCTGTTGACTTCATGAATCTCCTAATCATATTTTTCAGGATCCTAATCTACCACCAACAAACCAGACATCCAAGCTCCAAAAAAGTGCCCGAAATCCAGAAAACAAATGTTGATTAGTATTCACCCCTATATCGAAATGACCTATGGGGTAAGATTTGACATCTGGTGTCCTGACAAAAGTTGATTAACATTGTCTCTTCTATCGAAATATGTAATAAAATTGTTTTGCCCATAAGTCAACATGTAACCTTGTCTGACCTTCCGTTTCCGGTGCGGTTGACCCAAAACGCTAAAAATCACTAGCAATAAAGCTTATGATGTAAATAGTCTATATACAAAGTTTGAAGATGATCAGTCAAACAGTTGAAGAGTTAGAGCGCGAACAGACTGACAGACGGACGGACAGACAAACAAACTAAATGCATAACTACGGTTCAAAATCTCATCTTTGTAATAAAAAACTACACATTAAGATCAATCGGACCAACTTCTGTATTAGTATGGTAGTTTTGTTTACCAGTTTACCCGTATTCTAACCACAATTAGACCGGTTTGCAGCAGCTTATGCAGTCGCCTAATAAAACTTAAATTTATGAATCGTTATAATATCTTGTCGTGCATGGAAATTGGTACTATCATTACCGAGTTATTTTGGATCATTCCTCCAAACATCATTTGGGTTGGCTTTGTTTGTCCACGTTTTATTTTTTATTTCAAATTTGTTGCTGTAACTCAACCACAAAATAAAATAAACGCTCAGAATTGTCACATCAAATTTTCACAAATCATTACCGTGTAAAACCAGAATACGGAAAATCATCAACAATGATTTTAAGTCAATTCATTTCAACAAAGATTGAAAAGGTTTGCAATAGAGGGGACTATCTATATATTGTGTTTACCCCATTCAAATGGAATAGCTCTAAAAATAATATCTCAACAACTAAATTTCCGATTGGGCGTTTAGGCTTTATAAATTTCTGTTTTGCATCTTTTTGCTCCGCCATAAGCACGTTTAAAGATATGCCAACAAAAGCAATGCAGATGTTTTTTACAATGACCATGATTTGGCTTGCAAACATGTTTTATTGTAATGTTAACCATGCCGAAGAGTTTGCAGCGTTTCTAAATAATTTGATAAAATATGAGAAAAAGCATCAGTTTTCAAATAATAAATTTATTTCAAAAAGGGGGAAAATTCTCCGGATTCTTTGTGATTTATGGTACTTTACGATTCCCTGGATGTGGTTAAGTGTTTCAGTCTCTGCAGCTGTCATGCCTGAAAGCCCTTTTAACTTATTTAATATATTTTACAAAACAATGGATTCATTAGTTTCATATTTTGTAAACGATATATATTTGGAAAATATTTTATTAAGAGTTATATTTGGAATTTTAAATTTACTTGGATGGGGAATCGGAATTCCATTGCTAAACTTTACTGCGAGCTGTAATATTCTGATTTCGTTCTTTGGATTAGAATATTTGTCTTATGCTTACAAAAGGTAACAGTTTCAAAAAATATGTTTTAATTAAAAATTTATAATGGCTTTTAATTACCACCTTGTTTTACATTTGTTTTAGACAAATGTACCTGGAATCAAGAATTAGTCGAGGTATAAATGTTGAAAGAAAAGTCTGCGTATATCGAGAAGCTCAACTTATTACTAATTTATACAACGAAATTCATCAAAAAAGCATAATTGCTGTGTTCACTTGTGCCGTTGGTCTTGCAGAAATTGTTTATTTGTTTACAATAATTAGATATAATACAACTGCACCGATTCCCGTTCTTTGTTTTGGATTTCTTTGTATTATTGATTCCATTGTTTGTCTTGTAGCTGTTTATGGAGTGGCGGCTAACGTACAGTCGTCCAGTGAGAACGCTAGGATATATTTAAAAGGAAATCTTAGACTACAGAGGGTTCCGTGGTTTAGAAAATTCCATAAATCTTGTGCACCAATTCATGTGTCATTATTTATTAATAATTACTTTGATAAACTGACACCGTTAAATATACAACAATTTTGTGTGGATAATACGATAATGTTGCTTTTAGTTTAGGAAATTGGGCATACTACACCACATGATATTTTTAAGACTGACGCCATAGGTCCTACTTTTTTTAGCTTTGAAAACTTGTTATTTTAAGGTTTAAAAATACTGTATGGCAGCAACTTTTGACGTGAAATAAATACTTTTGTTCTAAACTAACATTTAAATCGGTTTCCTCAATATGTGATTTATTCGTTCATTGATCTGAAAAAAATATATTTTGTAACATTATTATTGTCTTCCGTTTATAAGGACAAAAAAAATTAATTTCCGAGTGCACACAAAGCAAAGAAGAGCTTTTGATTTACCAAAAATGTGAAAAAGTCTTTTTTACATTTGAAAACTTAACTTTAAACGGAATATCGGATTAAAATTGAAATTAAAAAAATTACAGTACGTTTTCTGCCAAAGTCACATAAAAATGGAAAGAAAAGTACAATACCTTAAATTTATAAAGAGAAATTATAACTTTTGGAAATTTGATAGTGCTTTATTGTAGAATTGCGTGGTAGATCAACTTTTTTCGAATATAATAGATAGGCAAAAAATATATTAGTGTAAGTCAATACAAAAACATAATGCTGACGTGATATCAAATACAAGCTTGATATCGAATTTCCGTCTGCAGACAATGAAAATTATAACAGCCTAGGAGAAAGTTCTGCCAAATAATAAAAGACTCCGGTATCTTCTTTCTCGGTTTTGTTCAAGTTATGTTCTTGCCGTATTGTCGTTGGACAAAAACAACAAACCCTGTTTTTGTAGAACATAAGAATGTCGAATAGACTAAAAAAATATGGATAAACAAAACAAAACGGACTTCTTCTTTTCCTCAAAAAAGCTTTTTTCTTCACAATGTCTAATGTGTTTGCTCCCGGCGACGAGTGTGTTCGTGCGTTGAGTAAAACCTGACCGAATTAAGACTTAATTTTGCCATTTTTATTAAATATATTAAATCAGCACAACTACAGATCTAAATGTGTTAAAAAAATTTCGAATAGGACTTTGTACAAATAAGAACGCAGTTAAAAGTGAACATAAACAAAATTTCAGTTATCGCGTTATTTGAAAAAAAATTTTAAAAGGTACACAATAATATCTATGGAGTACTTATAGATCGAACAAATTTATTTATGAATGCAATCATTGAAACATCAATTATTAAATAAACATAGCTACACATTCTAGCGTCAAATTAACGGACAGTATTAAAAATTGCAGCATTTAAAGATGTGTATAATCGTTTGTCGAAAACATATGCATAAATGTTATATATTTTTTATTGTGACAAAAGAAAAGCTGGGAATATTTCAATAAGTTTACATTCAAATAGCTACCAATGACTCTTTTAAGCATAAAATATAAAGAAATAATTACACATAACAATTTATTACCAACGTCCTTCCCAACAATATACGACTTTTAATCACTGCAATAAAGTTTCGTAAGCTACGACTTCGTAAGACATAAAATTGTCACTTCAAAATTATATAAAAATGCTTGCACTTCGAAACTCACAAGAGTCTATTTTGAAGCTTCTTTATTTGCACTTTTTACCTAATATTTCAAAATTTTCAAATATATATTTAGAAAGCTAGAAAGCCACTTAGATACAGCAGTTTTCCCCATTTCTTCTCTTGAAATTAAAACTTCTGTAAATCAAAGGATTTATGCATGAGTTTGCCACGACCATGAGAAAGAGAGCATCTTGAACACGGGGATCTACTTGAGCAGCTCCATTCCAATCGACCATGTACCTGCATAACCAAAATGCAAATATTTTACTATCAAACAAGTGCTTAATTTATATTTTAGTCCTTCTTTAAAACACTGCAATATATATAAAATTTTGCGATAGAGGATTTCATACGTAATATATACGACTCCATTCCTGTTGAGAGACTTTATAACAAATTACACACGTAGCATCAAGCAAAGTAATGAAAGACCTAAAGACGTAATGATATTGGCGATGATTTTTGCAAATAAATGAGAAATGCTTTATTTTATCTATATAATTTGTAGAATATGAATGAAGAAACTGTTATTATCTCTGCCTTTATTGGTTGCAATCCTTATACATAGTAATAAGTTTTGTAAACTATTTTAATGAAAGCGTTTCTGATGTCATTTTTTTCGTGCATGTGTACGTGCCAATTTATTTGTCATTATTAGGGAATTCGCGTTTGCTTCTGAAACGATAACCCACATAAAAATGTATTAATAGCAAACTACAGTCTTCCACCTTTTAATAGTGCGGTAGTTCATTCACATTTCCAGGAAAATTGTTAAATTTCTTTCATCTATTTCATCTCTTGTATGTTACATAAAATGGTAACGTATCAGTAACGATCAGTTATTAAGTGACAGGTACTGTAACTTACTACAAATACATGGTTGGAGCAAAAATGTCTGTCGGTCTGTCTGACTGTCCATCCGTCTGACTGTCCATCCGTCTGTCTGTCCGCGCGATAACTCAAGAACGCTTCAACCGATTTTGATGAAACTTAGTATACGTATTAACCAAGTACCATGAAATAACCCTATTGACTTTGGGTCAAATCGGACAACCCCCAGGCGGTCAGAGGTCAAAGGTCATTATTTTTTAACACAGCAACATATAGCATGCGATATATCATTCAAACGCAAATGACAAGGGAAAAAACCCAATGATTATTTTTGACCTAACACATACCCCTAGGGGGTAAAGTGCAGGGGTCATCTCTAAACATGTCTATGCGATATTTCAAGAACGCTTCAATCGATGTTGATGAAATTTAGTGCACATATTCAAGTAGTATCAAGCATTAACCCTATTGAATTTAAACAACATCTGTAAACTACTAGGGGGTCAGGGGTCAATGGTCAACAGTTTTTAACATATCAACATATAGCATGTGACATAACATTCGAACGCAAATGAAAAGGACAACATTGATCAATGATTAATTTCAACCTGAAATATATCTCCAACATATATCATTCAATACGTCATTCAACCAGGGATTACCAGAAGCAAGCCCGGCGAAGCCGGGTTATCACATTATATTCTGTCACTTATCTTCATCGGTATTGCCCGATTTATTTTTTATATCTTATTACGAATGCTAGCATTATTTCTTTGCACCATATATTATTAAAATAACTATCCATGGAAATATAATGACAAGCTGGTTATACAAGTCACTAATACTTAAATGTCAGAATATTTTGAAACATGGAAGTAGTTACGGCAATTTTCAAAAACGGTTTACTTACATGTTGAATGTTGTGCAACTTCTGTTTAAATCTTCATTCTGAACAACTCATGAACTCAATAATTGGTCGAAAATTTACTTTATAAGTCACTAAAACAAGCGAAATGAAATTTTTTTAAGCTGATATTTTTAAAAGCTTGCATACAAGTAACGTATGCTTTATGATTTGTGTGTTTAGATATAACCGCAACTAAAAGATTTGTGAAAGAAGAAAAACTGTGTTTTAATCACGTTAACTAGGAGCACTATCATTTTATTCGGAACCGTCTGGCTAAATTGATTGATTTTTTAATTTAATTTTGTACTTGTTATTGGCTAAGTTTCATATTATTTAGTTTTACTCAGTTAGTCTCTAATAAAATACTTTCGAAACAAGGACATAACAATAAAAGTTTCTTACCAAAGTGTCATTACAGCATACGGACTCCAACATAGAATAAAAGCAATCAATACAACAACTGTCATCAACAGGATTCGAATTTTTGCTTTTGTCATATTTGCTTCCGCATTGTTGCTGCATCTTAGCTGAGTTTGAGAACGAGAACCGTTCCCATCTTAACAAAAGCAAAAATAAATTTTAAAAAACTGACAATAAACGACAATAAAATTTAAAACTAATATTTTTATAAAATAACCTATCTGTGCAATCTGCCATAACAATTGATTCATTCCTTGAAACAGCATCATCAGCAATACTATCAGTTTGTTCATTACACCGGCATGGAAACCGTTGGTTAGATGATTTTATCAATTTGATAATTATTGCAGTGTACGTAAAAATAATAACCAACAGCGGAATAAGGTACATCACAGATAAAGAGAAAATACTGTAAACTTTCACAGCATGAGATTTGAGTAATTTGGTTTTCGTGACACATTGTTTAAAACTTGCAAACAATGGATGAGTTTCAACGTCAAAAAATATAACTTGCGGAAGAGAAAACAAAGCTGCAAATGTCCATGCGAAGTTCAGCATAATCTTAACTTGCTGATTAGATCGAGATCGCAACACAAATAGAGGAAATACTATGGCCAGAAATCTATCTACACTCACACTAATCAAAATTAACGAACTTAGATAAAGTGAAAAGGCTCTCATAAACTGAGTCAATTTGCACATAAAATCACCAATTTTCCACTGAATTGTTAGCCGCCAATAAATCTCCGTAGGAATCAAGGTACAACACACAATTAAGTCAGCCACTGCCAAGTGTAAAAATAATAGCGATATTCGGGTGCGCTTCGTTTTGTATTCTTTCCATATTGAAGAAAGAACAATTGTGTTGCCACTAGCAGCTAATAAAAACACTATGCAGTAAGCAATAATACAGACTTTTGAGTTTTCACTTATGACAGATAACTCACGAGGAAGCCAGTTTTCTGGAAATATAAAGTCTGTAAAATTTGTAATGCTTTTAAGTTTATGGAGCTGATTATATTCATCATTGAGATCGAATGCAGGGAATGGCTCCACGAATGAGAAAATAGGATCTAGGAGAAACGTCTTAGCCCACAAAGCGGAGAACCGTTTACGGCAAACAACAAGATCAAACTGAGAGAAAATATGGGAGAAAGCTTTGCATTTTCTTTTTGCTCATTTCTGGAATTGTACATCTAAACAAAAATGTTCGTAAAGGTGCAATTCCCTTTATTAACTTGCGTCTATTCGCAAGTTACTAAGATTGTACTCCTTCGTTCCGTCTGCGCTATAACTTGAAAACGGCTAGTCCGATTTCCACCAAATGTCGCATACACATAAAATATGTCCAGGGAAAGGACCATATTGATTTTGGAGTCTGCACGTGTCCGTTAAGGGCCTGCAAATTACCATATTTGCTATAACTGGAGATTGGCTAATCCGATTTCCACCAAATTTCCTATACACATAGTATGGCCCCAGGGAAAGGACCCTATTGTTGTTTGGGGTCTGCAGGTGCCCGTGAAGGACCTGTAAATTATCATATTCGCTATAACTTGAGAATGGCTAATCCGATTTCCACCAAATTTCCTATACACATAGTATGATGACCACAGTAATAGGATCCTATTGATTTTGGGGTCTGCAGATGCCCGTTAAAGACCTGCAAATAGCCATATTTGCTATACCTTGAGAATGGCTTGTCCGATTTCCACCAAATTTCGTATACACGAAGTATAAATTTAGTGAAATTACCATGATGATTTTGGGGTCTGCATGTGCCCTTTAAAGACCTGATTCAGGTGCTCATGTCACATGTAAGTTATAGGACAAAATCTACATATGGCTCGTGGTTGTACCTGAATTTGTAAAGAGAAATTCAAATATGCAAGCACATTTTGAAATTTTTAAACAGTTTTCGATAAAATGACAGTTAAATTAAACTTTGGATATTAAATCTTGCTGTAGCTAACATGTACGACACATGAAAATATCTCAATTTTTGATGAGGAATTCAAATAGTGACAAAATTTTAGTTTAATATTGTTACATATTAAACTAAAATTTTGTAATTATGTTATTAAATCTGCAGTATATTTAATTCTGCTGTATTTTCAAATCTGCAGTATAATTAGTTACACAGCATAATTAAATATGCTACATAATTAACGACGCAAGTTTCATTACTCATTTGCATGGTTTATTTACTCATTAGGTTAGTTTGAGCATGCTTTTTGTTTATTGTTTCTGCTATTAAAAAATTGAGAAAGCATAAGTTTTCGAAGGGATTGTGCCATCAAAATTTGCAAAAACGTTTTAGTGACTATTTGAAAATTGTTGAGAGCAGTGATTACTTGAAGGCAATTTCGTTAATCATATTGCTAAAACCTTGTTCAAAAAGTTTAGATGCATTTTGTGAGCAAGTTTGCATTTCTAATTCATTTTACTGAAGAACTGACAACAAATGAGTTTTTTTTTGCTTTCAAACATGCGTCAAATCTGTTGGTGAATTAAAGTTGGTATCATACAAAATATACCAAGTTGTCATAAATATAAATTTTTCATATCTTTACTCTATGAATATGTTTTTGCTTGTAAAATTAAGCCATAATTTGTCAATTTGCAGTTACTATACGAAATGATTGCAGACGAAGACATTTTATAATGATAGTACTTTCTTTTTTGTTACAAACATCCATTTGAATGCAGTTTTATGGACTTTGTTAGGATTTTTAAACCTGCTTAGTACTAAATATTAATACATTTTGGCTTAAGTGAAATTCGTCAAACAATATGAGGCATGGTAAAGTTGACTTATATTTTATATTGAATGACGGAACAAAGGTGACTTTTAAAGCCAATTTAGTGGTCTGCTTTAATTTGTTTTTCATTTTATCTGTATGCCTGATATTGCCAGCATTAGATTTCTACGGAGAATTATTAAGTTCCAGGTACTGGTACTTTATAATAATATATGTTGGGAGCAAAAATGTCTGTTTCTGTCTGTCCGTCTGTCCGTCCGTCTGTCTGCGCGATAACTCAAGAATGCGTCAACCAATTTTTAATGAAATTTGGTACACATATACAAGTAGTACCAAGAAATAATCCTATTGATTTTGAGCGAAATCGGTAAACCCCCAGGGGGTCAGAGGTCAAAGGTCAACATTTTTTAACATAACAATATATGGCTTTTGATACATCATTCGAACGCAAATGACAAGGGAAACATTAAGCAATGATTATTTTTGACCTAACACAAACCCAAGGGGGTAAAGGGCAGGGGTCATTTCAAAACATGTATATGCGATATTTCAAGAACGCTTCAATCGATGTTAATTAAATTTGGTATACATATTCAAGTAATATCAAGGATAAACCCTATTAATTTTCAACAACATCGGTAAACTACTAGGGG
>JAQFYG010005270.1:0-10117 GCA_034694325.1 Entomobrya corticalis
AATAATAAGTTGCTATTGTTTTCAAAAGGGTTAAAGTTTGGGCGGCCAAGTCTCTGGCGGCGAAGCGAACACAATCAAAAGTATAATTGGCTCTTGTTGGAGAGCTGTTGAATATCTAATCCAAAGAAACTAATTAAAAATGTTACATCCTTTGTACAAATTTAGATTTTTTGAAATGGCATACAATTTTACTGTCTTAAAATGTGCATAAAAACCGATTTTTAACTGAAATATGCAAAGCATATGTATTAAATACAGAAATCAATTAAATCGTTCTTTTTCAAAATCTATTTGTGAAATATATGCTTTAAGTTTAAAGGATATAAATTTCCCAAACATATAAAATACTATCACACAACGAAGCTTAGCTAACAAATACACCAGAACTCACCAGAAGAAGTTAAAAAAGAAGTTGCTCGAAAGAAATTATTATAATTAAGTTTAAATAACACTACCCATGCATAAGCTCTTAGATTTTATAGTACGTACATAACCAATCCTGTCCATAACGTCTTCTTATATACTACCTAAAAGATGTAATACCTACCTACTTCACATAATAAAAGTGTTTTTGCAAAATAACTAAACGTACGTTAAGACGATGTTCACCTATTTAATTAAATAAATCATATTGCTTATCTTTTTATATGCAAAACAGCAATCTATTAATTTTTTGTAAGCTTTATATATTTAAGCCACCTGTCCGGTATGCAGCTAACCTGAGCCTCTTTTTACCTGCGTAAGCGGGTATTAGTGTGTACCTATCCAAAGCTTTACACATATTACAATACGTGTAATGCGCTCCTGATTTTGTTATGTAAAGATCAAGATCAGTTTTAATACTACCCAATGTCTGAGCATGTAATAAAATAAAACAAAGTAATGAACTTATATATTATTATGCGACAAATCGCGTACTCCCTTGTTCAGAGAAGCGAACATCATAGTGTGTTTTGCTAATGTAACCAAATAAAAGCGTTGGCATTACAAATACGGGTTTCATTGGATATGTTAATGTGCGATTTTCTGCATGTGCGTATATCTTTTTACAAAATATTATTCCAGTCCACCAGAAATAAATACATTTGCGAATGAATTAAATTTTTAAGAAAAGTGATTGAAAGCATACAAATAATACATAAGCAACAAACTAAAGGTTATATATGCTTTTAAGAACTATTAAAACTACCAATAATATATATTTTGCTTTTTTCCTGCTTAAGCAGACATTTAACAACTAGTAAACGTAAATTCGGCAAATAATTTATGTTAGTTTATTTTAATTTACATTTCTCGTGTTAATATGACCAAATAAACATTTGATTTAAAGTGGAATCTGCATCAATTTTTAATTTATTAATTTTTACAAAATTAATTTAGACCAAAATTGATTCTATCATATGTTGGTGTACTGAACATATTCTGCACTCGTTAATGTCCCAATAAAAAATTTTGCAAGTTGATCGAAACCAGGTCGAATAGATGGATTGACCTCCCAACACTTTATCATTTGTTCATATCTGAAAATCAAATATCCAAACTTTAACTTAAGCACTTCCCTTGTTAGATTGCTTTAAAATTTTATGACAAATATCAAACTCTTAAAACGACTTATTACATAGTTGTGGTAGCGTAAGTTGGAGCCGACAATCTGTATCCATTTTCAAGATAGTTTAAAAACTGTTCCGTAAAATTTAGACCTGGGTATGGAAGCTTTCCTGTAGTTATATATTCATCGAACAAAATATGTAAAAGCTAAATGAAAATAATAATATGCTAAAAAATATCGGTCCAACAATAAACTTACCTAAACTAAATATTTCCCAAAGAGTTATCCCGTAACTCCAAACATCTGACTTTGTAGTAAATTCTAGCCGTGTAATAGACTCGATGGCTAGCCATCGCCACGGTAATGGATCAGAATCTTTCTTTTTGATGTAATCCTGATAAGCGTATAGTTTCCCCAAGAGCCCAAAATCTGCTACTTTGCATGTACCTAAATTTGAGTCGAGAAGTATAATATTTCTTGCAGACAAATCGCCATGAATAATCTATATGGCATTCATCATAATTAATCCGTTCACTAGATAATATTTTCCAAATGTCACCGTCTATATGACTAACCTTTTACTGGCAATGTAGTCCATTCCTAAGGCAATTTCATGGGAAAATCGGTATAGTTCTTTGCAGGTTTGGGGAAAGTGTAGATCTATTATTTCCTTCCCTTAGCCGCGTAAACTGTTTTTGAAGATATTCAATCAAAGATCCATTGTCACAAAGTTCGGTGACAATATAGATTATTCCTGAAAATTTAATTATGAATCCATTTGATATCCAGGTATACTATATCATGACTAAACTTTTATTTATATGTTCGATCCATTTCCAATTTCTTTGGTGTAAGCTCCAAGAAATGAAAGAACATGTGGATGCTTGCCAATACACCAAAGCACTTTAAATTCGGACAAAGCGCCTTAAAAATCATTTTTTGAGCAATTTGGATGTGGTACTTCCACAGCCACAGAGATTCCATCTTTAAGATTGTCACCAGCTCCATGAGACAATTTAGCATTGTAAACCAAATCAAAATTGCCATTTCCTATAATATTCACTGAAAAAAAATCAATGGAAATATAAACATGAAAATAAACAGGGGAATGTACAAATACATGCTTTCATACACAAGTCAATTTTATTTTTAGGAATATCAAATTCCGCTGGGAATTTTAAATGCTCAAAAGTTTCCCTTTTCGTCCAATGTATTGAACTTAATGTATTCAGCATTTCCGGATTGAAACTGAGAAACTTCCTTCTTTGTCAGGACACTGTTGTTTTTCAGATACCAAACTCGCATAAATATTGCTGCAATAATAATGACAATTATTATTACAACAGCAGAGGCTGACAGAGTTAGTACAAGTTCATTGTCTTCCTTAATCAGAGTTGTTGTCTTTTCTTCTTCAGGACGCCACGACTCTCGAGCAAGGAGCTCTTTGAAACAGATCACAATAATGCTTGTTAAAATTTTAAAAGTTTGTCCCATTTTCATAATGTATACATCAAAACCACTTACCAGATTCCTTTTCGAAATATATCGAAACATCTGTTAGGTCCGTATTATTCGATATTCGCCACCAACCAATATGACCACCAAACATACTGTCAAAAGCAGGAACAGCGAACATTTTCAGCCTATATGCGGTTGCGTATTGATTAACATCAGCTATAAATGTCAGGAAACTTATGGAGAATTCCTGGATTCTGATAATGTTCATTGGTTTTGATATCCTCATAACTTTGTTGATTTGGTACAACATTCAAACAAAACAATAATTCAAAACTCGAATTTGGGTATAAATGTTAAAAGTATTTCTTGACGTACATATAATGTAGTGTCCAAATATTTTGACATTTTTAGCTTATTCTAAAGGTTTTTCAAAATTACAAATTATGTAATCGATTTTGTCCACAAACTTTACAGCTGTAAAATAATTGTTCACTTCACTTACATATCTTTTTAGTGATAAGCCAAGCATTATTCCTGTAGTATCTAATTTATTTGAAATGCGGTTAACAAGATCAAAGTTATTGGAGTTAACCACAAAATGAACGCCTGCTGGTTTCAAAATCAAATTTTTCATTGTATTCATTTTGCCCTCTTTTTTCGTCCTAGTGGTTAAATCTATGTAAATTCTGATGTAAAGCTTTGCTGTTATATTGCTCTCGATTTTGAATTTATCTGCAAATTTCTTTTCAGAAAGGACGCTCAAAATTAGGTCTAAGTCAAGTCGGAATATGATCCCGGAATGATTTTTACTATCGAAAATTTATGAAATGCAAATAAAAGCATAGTTTGTAGCTCATTTGGGGTCAAAGTTTCATTTCTGATTTCTTTTATAAATATTATTGTTCCGGTGTAGTTTGAATTAATTTTTATTCCATTTTGTGGAACTTCACCAGTTCAATGTATACAAGGATCTGTCAGGAAGTCTCCAAGTACATAATGTTTTGGATAAATTCTTGCTACAAAAACAAAAAACCTTTTCCTAAAAAGATCCATCTAAAACTTTAACGCTTGTCCACCAAGCATACTCGTTTGTCATAATTGCGTCTGTTGATACAATTTCAAATGGTATATTATGGATGCTTGCAAAATTCATTACAACTTCTGAGTATTCACTATATCTTAGCATCTCTTCTTCACAAAAGATGCTTCCAATATTTTCCTTTTGAATTATATCTGATTTAAAGTCTAACTTGTGCAACGTTTTCAGGTTTTATGCTACTCTGATAAATGCTTCGCTTTTATGCATTTTATGATATTTTATTGACGATATTAGGAAAAATCAAAGAAAGCGTGCATTGTACAGTACATTGTACGTAGCACGCAGAAAAAAGGAACAAGGAAACTAACACGGAAAGTTAAGTAGTAGTATGTGTGCTTGAGTTAATCATGATTTAAAGTTGAGTTATTATTGAGTCATGGACGTTGTGACCGCTGTACGTTGCCTCATAAATTTAAACTTGTTCACTAAAAGGTTAAGTTGAGGTCATGGAGGTAATGCCAGCACCGATTCCAATGGCTTTTATAGTTTTTTATTATTTATATATTTTGGTATATGTTTTGCAACTTGAAAAAAATGCAACAAAATTAAACTTGTCAGTCAGCTATGATTACTATTTTCATATAGCAAAAAAATTGCAGTATTTAATTTTTAATTATTGAATATAAAACTGCAAAAAAATATCATAATTTCTTAAGTCTTTAGTACAAAATAGTTTGGTTTGGTTGAGCAAATTAGTCAAATAAATATATTGTAGTTATATTTTGAAAGTGCGTTATTGCTGATGGTTGTAGTAGCATATATTTTTCTTGAAGCGATAATAAATGTACGCGACTCATCCCCTTTCTCTTGGGCTTGGGTAGCTTTCTTTTCTTCCAAATTCCAGCCAGCATAGCAGCAGAGTTGAAAAGAAATGTTTTGCTTTTTCAGAGGCTTTGTTATTTTTATGAAACAACCAAGCAAAAAATGCATTTGCATGCAACTTGTCTGTGTGTGTGGAAACACGATACCTCAAAAAATAATTGACAGATTGACACCAAATTTGGTACACAGGTACCTCAGATCAATATCTTGAATGATTATCTCAGCGCCTTCCACACCGCCACCAAACCAGATGCCAGGGAATCCTACTTGACCATTTACTTTAAAATATTTGGTGAAATGAAGCTTGCAGCTTTGCAATAAAATTTGATGTTAGCTCATTTATGTATCAAGTATAACTCAACTATGCACTAAAAGTTTAAATCAAGTTTGACTTAAATCTGCAAAAGATAAATGTTTCCAGCTTTTTATAGCCACCAGAAAGAAGAATCCAGGTGTTATTAATAAATACAGAATACAGACTATACTTCAGCAAATTTAAATTGGGTATTATCTCTGGTTGGAGTTTTAATAATATGCGTAGGGACAAAAAACAAAGAACGCTTTTTATATCATGCATATAAATACTGAACGCTGGAATACAAATATGAGAACAAGGAAACTAACACGGAATATGATTCGCGTGGTTCATCCTTCTTCTTTCTTTCTTCCCAGAAAACTGGTCATCAACAGCAGCAGCTTGAATATTGTTATTTGAATAGATTTATATAACTCTTTGTGAAATCATCTTCAAATCAGCTATAAACCAACTATAACTCATGGCTACCTTCAATTTTTGCTACCTTGCAGAAGTCCTAAGACTCCGGCTTTGAGGAAAATTTCCGCTGGGGCTCTATCATCATTTCGTAGGGTTCGCTTCCTGTTGAGTTGTGAATCATGTAGCAGTTGTTCTCTTCGTCACTGCTCATCATAGAAAGGGAGATTGCAATGGAAGTGGTCTTCTAATTAGCTTGTGCGGTTTTTGGGGCTTTTGTATGAGGGAGGAGAGGAGATATGGTCCTTTAGCGTTATGATGGTGATTTCATTTAGAATATTTAATTTATTCATCCCTTTCCTCCCACTTTCTCCTCCCACCCCAATTACTATTCCTCTCACTGTTACCCATCTTTCTACCTCTCTCAACACCATGACTACCACCAACCAAACCCATTCCCAAAATACCCTCCTGTACCTATGTCTCATATCGTGCACAATGACATTACTTTTAACTTTAAATATTGGGTTAAATGAAGCTTTTAACTTTGCAGAAAAAATGCTGTTTAGCTGTTTAACTGAAAATTTTTACAAGATAATCTACTGCATTCTTTCGAATATTAAATTGCTGTTTCTTGATATGATTGAGCGCCGTTCAACAATTCTTTTTGGATGCATTCTAACTGAACCATTGTTGCATAAATGCATAGTGCTTTGTTTTTACTTTTTACTTATCACGTTTTTACTTACAGCTGTAACCTTGGCGCCAAGCCTCCCAGAACACGTGGAAGATTCTGGAGGCATGCATCTCGCATGGAACCGCCTTGTTTACTGTTTTGTTGATCTTAAATAACAACATGTTATTTTTTACGTTCATATTTTTAAAACATTTAAACTGTTGATCTATTGACCGAACACATTCAAAACAAAGCACTTTCCTCGTAATTTCATTTGTGATCTGAATTTTTAAATTTCCATTTAGTTTTGTTTGTTGTGCTCAAGAAGCATTTGATATTTGATAATTTAATTACATTAAAAACAGTAAAGTAAATTTTTTTTGTTTGTGGCTAATAATTTTTGTTACTTCCTCCCATCTATTACATTTTCCATCCTTTTGAGTCCGGTTCCGGTAAGTAAACTTAATTACGATTAAAATTTAAAATGCTTAAAATACCGTTGATTTTTGTTTTAAAACAATTAATCACCTAATAAATTATGTATCATTCTTAATCTCAAACTCTGTACTTATCAGTCTGCAGGTAGCAAGCAGGGAAATGGAAGGAATTGCAAAAACTGGAGAGAAGACTGAATCTAATTCATTATCAGATGATCATCCACCTCCACCACAACAAATTGTATTAGAACAGCAGATCAAACCTGAGGTGGAAGACAATCAGGTTTCTCTATTGGTCAACCGAATTTTCAATATGAGGATTTGGTAAAACTTAGTTTTTATCATGTTTCTTTAAAATTAATTATTGACTGCAAACCAATCAAACATCTTAGCGCGCTAATATTTTATTCAATTTTTTTTATCCAGCTCCGAGAAATGATACTCGACTATGTTATTCACGATAATGGAATACTAGTTTCAGAAAAAGCCATTGAGACTTGTCGTCTTGTTCAAAAACCTTGGCTTATCACGGTTTCCAAGCTTCTTCGGAAACAGCGTATTCCTCTGTTTGGTTTCCAACTGGACAAGAAAAATTCTCTCCAGGAATCACCATTTGTTCGTCAAAATGGGAAGCTACTGGATCAATTCCTGAACAAAGTTTCCAGCAAGACATCTCCAACTTTTGCGGATGACCACGTCCCTCCATTTGCTATTAAAGCAACTCCAGCCTTTTTCAAAGAGGAAAACTGCAACAACTTCAGAGATGTCTTATTAAAATGTGGGAGTGGCCTGGTGAACATGTATTTGGAATTTCCAAGGAACGGAGGATCTATGCTATTCGTTTTTCCATTCTCGCCTCAACTGTCACTTCCAATTCTTACCGACTTTGTAGTCAAGTTCACGAACCAAACAGATAATGATGATGAAACAGAAGGGAATACGAGAGACTCCATCTACCTAATGCAATCCATTTTCAATGCATCTCATGATTCATTAAAATGTTTTAACGTTTTAATGTTACACAGAAAGATGCCATTCCCAAGGGACTTGAGTATCTCACGCTACCAGTTTCCTTGACAGTATTGGATTTATTTCGCCAAATGAAAAATGAAGATTTGAAGATGGTTTTAAACAGCGACCTTCCTCATTTGAAGGAATTTTATCTAGCCATTCCACGAATAAGATTTGATGATGGATTGATTTCACAAATTTTGGAAAAGGTTTCATGGACCCTTGAACGTATTTCTTTTGCAGGAGTAACACATCAGCATCATGCGGTTTCCAGCATTCCAACATATTTTAAAATCCCATTTGTAATGAAAAAGTTGAAAGAACTTTGGGTTTCATCAGAGCACTTGGAATTGGAAAATGGTTTGGTTTCTTTGGAAACTTGTCTTCCGGAATTGAATAGTTTGGCCTTGAAATGCCAGACTGTTGCAATGGTTCGTAAGTGGATGGACAACTCTAAGATTGAAAATGTACTGAACCTTCAAATGGCACTGGTGGACGAAGACTATCCCTTTCATCATGAAAACTACCATGTAAATGTGGAAGTGGAGATTGTGCAATCAATGCATTTGGCGTTTCCCAATCTGAAGACTTTGGAGATTACCGTGTGTGGAAGTGAGATGAGTGGACTCAAGTATTTATTGTTGGAAATGAACCAGCTTGAAGATTTAAAAATTTGTGTGAGAAAAACTGAGAATCTGGTGAATACAGATTTCTGGGATTCTTTGCTGATTGGTGTGGAAGTTGACATTGCAGCTATTATGAGAACCACGCCCGAATTCTCGAATACTTTTGAAATCAAAGATTTATTCACTCCATCAATCAGGAACCTCAGTAGTATGTACAACAAATATTTGAACTTTTGATAAGCATGTTATTGTTATAATCCTATAAAGTATGATTTTCGAAACGAGTTATGTCGTAATTATGTTGTTTTGTTTGTTGTTAGACCTACGATCATTTAAAATTAAAACTTACGGTTTGCCTCGGACCCTGCCTAGGGTCCCGCTAATCTCGGATGCTGTGTTTCATTTTGGATTCTTGAAATTGCGAGAGTTGAAGAAATTGGTGCTCGGTGGAAGATTTTTAGTAAGAAAATAAAATATTTGTGTTTGGATTCGCAAAAAGAGGAAATAAATATAATACGTTGTTTGCTTGCTTAAATAATATTTTATTCTGTTTTTGTTATAGGCGTCAAAGGAGATGAAAAGAGAGTGGAAAACAAAAACTGGACAAAGGATTGTTTATGATGTTGAATAATCGGATTCGGATTTTTATTGTTGTTTTGCGTAGTACTTATGTTTAGTATAATATTTCATGATATTTTACTGTTGATGTATCAGCCTGGTACTATTGTAGTAAAATTTTGAAATATTTGTTTAATTTTATTGTTAAATATGTCAATTTAAAAATTGCAATTGAGCAATCTGTAGTCTGTAAAATCGACGTAAAAGTAATAAGAATAAGAAAACGTTGTTTGCGTTATAACTTTAACGTTTAGAGAAGTTAAATAGATAAGTAGATAGTGCTGAATGATCGTTTGAATGGGTTTTCTACATTGATTTGACTATATTAGGTTTTTGGAACTGAATCAATTAAAATATACACTTTCTCTAGATTCCAGATCTGGATTATACCTTATACATAAAAAATAAAATACTAATAATATTTTACGAAATACTTTGGAAATTATAAAATGATATTTGTTAGCAGTTTAAATATTGCATACTGATACTTACTTGTAAACTTGTAATTTAATAATTTAATAATATTTTTTGTAATGCACATAAAACTAGATTTGAGTACATGGACTTCTGCCAGAATTATAAAATTAAATAATATTCCATTTCATTGTTTAAAAATTTTGTTAGCTAATTATTAATTTCACATTATATTATATTAATATTAATTTACCCATAAGAATGTATAAACGTTCTGTTAATTTAAGGTTTATGTAGTTGAATGGTTTGGTGCCAAATTTTTAAAATAAAGTTTTCACATATAAATCTGATGATAATTTCCTGTATTTGTATTATTAATCAACTGAAATAATTTTTTAGATACGCTTATGAAGATAAAATATAAATAAATGCATGCTTGTCTATGTTAAAGTATTTTGTACTGATGTATAAAATTGGGAAACGTTCTAAAAGTCTAAAGCAGTCATAATTGTTAATCAAATTTGTTCACATTTAAGTAGAAATTTGTTACACTTACTACAAATGAGAAATGAAAATTTATTCTCAATTCATTTGTATCAGTTTAGCTCATCATATATCTGGTCTACTGACGTTTCATCGAATGCACTCTCGCCGAACGCATATTTGGTCGACGGCTTTTCGTCGAACGACCACTT
>JAQFYG010005271.1:0-10116 GCA_034694325.1 Entomobrya corticalis
TTAAAACCCATTTTACCCGTTAAAACCCGAACCCACGGGTTTTAATGTAGAAACCCGCGGGTCTAGCCATGCCTGGTCAAGGGTCGATAATTTTTTAACAAGAACCTAAAAAACTTCTATTTGGAAGCGATATTATTTTCGATAAAAATATCGTAATGACTTGCACGTGTAAATGGAAATTAAATATTTAAACCTTAGATCAATGGCATAAAATTAGCAAATATATTGACACTGGACATATAAAATGAACAGTGTGTATATTACTTACATTCACAGAAAAAATGCTAGAGTAAACCCGTTTCTTTAATTGCTTGAATCACAATAAGCACTCTTTTAAAATAAATTTGACCATAAATAAACTCATATCTTTTCTTGGTAATTTTTATGGAAAATAAAACTGGTTTTTCTACTTTTGACTTTTGTAGTCAACTTGCTACCCATTTTTACTATCCAGAAGTTTTAAAAAAGTGTCCTATCCTAAAAAGGCCACAAATTTATCTGAAAATGAAAACAATAATGTTATTCAAAAATATGTTCACAAATATTAGCAAGCAAGTAATTATGAAATTATTGAGATAAAAATATTTTTACCAAAATTTGACATAAAAAATAATCCAATATTTTCCAGCCCTAATATCCCCGAAGCTACAGACATTGCCGGAAGCGAGAATCCCGTAAAACTAGCAAAAAACATTTGTAATAAATACATCACCGATTTCATAAGCACAAGATACACATAAGTTTCAGGTATGCTCGCAGGTAAAATATCCGAAAGTGGAGGCAACTCGTCAAAATCAAATGTTCTTTCACTTTCTTTAACAGATTGGTACAAAACCATTGACATTTTTGACCGACAGACGGCAACAAATATGAAATACAAACTGACGAAAAATATGACAGTGAAACATATTTTGCCTTTTTTGCTTAAAAGTGACCACGGACCAGTGACCCTGTCATAATTACATGTTTCATGGATTGCTAACCAAGTACAAAATATAGCCTGGTTTCTAGACAAAATATTGGGATAGGACGCCACAAATTTTTTTAACAAATTCGTCACGGAATAGTCACCGTTTGGCTGCATCATTTTATAATTTTTTTTAATTAAAATTTTTATCATTTTTATTCATTTTTTTCTTAAACAATAAAGAAATCTGCCTCAGCACAAACAATGACGAAGTTGTTGTAATACACCAAGATGGCTATAAAGGGATTGTGGTGAGGCTTGATCTGGAAGTATTTTGAACTAATTAGTAATTAGCGTTTGCTCTTACCATGGAAACAATGCAAAATAAGAAAATTCTTGCAAAAATATTCATTTTCAAAAGTCAAAAGTAAAGGAGCAGACTATATTTTAAATGTTGACATTTTCAATGTTTAAATGTTGTCAATCATTTATGAACTAAAATTAATGAAAAATAATAGATTGCGCTTTAAAAAACGGGTTTTCAGAACACATACAAATCTGGAATAACAATTTGTCAGGAATAGGGACACCTCACATAACTAGCCATCGAGAGTAGGAGCTATCTCAAAAAAGACCATGAGATGGGGGATAGCTCAAAAGAGGCATTTTGTGTTCCATTTACTTTACAAGTAAATGAAAAGTAAATAGGAAGGATAGGAGTTGACAGGAGATGACAGAAAAGCTGTTATTATTATTGTTGTTGGTTGGATGAGTTGGCAAGAGGAAGAAGGAAAGGAGGATAGAGGATTTCATAAAAGAGAAATATTTATCGATTAGAAAAGTTAGTTAATTGTTAGTAAGAATTAGTAAAGTAAAGTGACACTACTTGTGATACTGATTTATTGATTCAGTAATAAAGTGCCTAAGTTAAATACCTAAATACGAACTACTGAACTGTGTACCTGCGTCCACATCATTACTCTTGTACCTTGTGTACGGGCATTACCAGACCTAATTGTGGCAATAATTAACATCTCATTGTGTGACCTGTGGCCTGTAGCTGTAGCGTGAATCCGGAAGAGTGGGTGTGTACCTATTATGGCCCCGACCCGTGACCAACGGAAACTAACGGTAACTTATTTTGCGTATTGCATAACGCGCATTCGGGCATAATCAGCAGTTAACCTGTAAGCTATTGATAGGAAAGCACTATTTCCCATATGACAAATTTATTTGACAAAAACTGATGACGAGTCCCATAGCATAATATATATTTCATGACGTTTTATTTTCAAAATTAGCATATTTTTTAAAATTCACAGTTACTTTATATCTTCAAACAATAAAGAAATCGGCTTCAGCACAAACTTCAGTTTTTTTATCACTTTCCCGATAAATAAGTATCTGCGCAGTGATCAGTTTCCCCTGAAGTTCAGGAACTGCAGAAACGCCAGAGGTCAATACATACTCCTTTCCCTTTTCAACGCTGCTATTGGGTAATTGAGGATTTTGCCATGTTGTTATGTCCACTCCGCGCTGCGCATCTTTCAAAATTGACCGAACACCAAGAGACTCAGACTTTTGACTTGGGATAAAGGTCACCTCGCCACCATAGTATTGACCGGCGGGGAAGACGCATGGTCCATGGTTATTGGAATTACAAGCTTCTGCACGCCAACGGAGCAATTTTCCGGATCCACCTTGAAATTTTAAAAATAATTTAAATGTAATTATAATTTGGTAAGAAAAAATATAAACTTGTATAGTTAAAAAGTATTTACCACATTGACGAAGCGGATTAATTATACCGAGATTACTAAAAAGGGATTTTGTTTTTGGGGCAATTTGATAGGACTCGTTAAAACTAAGAACTTGATCTATTGGTGCAGGAGTAGGACGATTGAAAGGATTTATTATAGGTATTGGTGCAAAATTAGTTGGCAAAATATAATAATAATTAGCTTTTGCTAAGGAGGTAAATGCAAGTAAAGTTAAAACTTGTAAAATTGATTGCATTTTGAAAACTGGAAGTGGAGCAGTTTTTAGAGTTGACGGGAAAAGAGAATTTTTCAAATGGTTGCAGAAAATGTTAGAGCAGACTGATTTTATACTAATTTTGGAATTAATTTTTTTAAAGTTGGAGACAAATTTAAAAAAAAAATACGCCAAGAAGTTTAGTGATCTGAATGCAGAGAAAGAATATAAAAATATATTATAAAAGCCATTTGTTTCAAATTCATGGCAGTAAATCGATAGTTAATATTCAATTCTTTTATAAAAACGAGATTTTTCTGAAAAATAACAGGTTTTAAAATAGAAATGGTTTTGATAATGAATAAATTTAAATCAAAAGTCTGAGATTCAACGTAGCAGTTTTTTTTCAGATTGCATAATTCCAATGCCTAATGCCAATTTCGCAAACTTCACGCCCCAGAGCTGGTGCAGTTCAATTTAAAAAATAATCTTTTAAAAATGCAATATTTCAATGGTGACAGGGTACATTGACATTATTTAGAAGCAAAAATAGTAATTTAGTATTTATTTGTCATCTTTTCATTAGCCTGAATTTAATTTCTGGCTCGTGATAAAAAGTCTATAAATCACATACAAGCAATTTAAAAGTAAATAGTTTAGAAATTTATAATTTAGTTTATAAAGTTTGCAAAAAAATAGATAATTTTTCATAAACGCATAATATTATTACAGGTGACTTGGGTAGCATTTTTTCATGCATTTTTTTAAAGCTAAAACGCCACAGAAAGATGAAAAGAGAGACAATGACAGAGGAGAGGAGACCCACATGCTATGCTGTCAATGCTGTCATGTCAATAAGCTGTTGTTTTTGTTTTGGTTTTGCGTTCAGTTCATTCTCAAAACAAAAGTCAGCAGGCTTTTTTGAAGCGGCTGGTCTTCCTCTATAGCTGATCATCTCATAATCTCAAAAATTATATTTAATTGTAAACTATTTCCAACGAAAATTATTCAGTACTTTCAATTTTCAAATAATTATTTATAACGGTAGGTTTTATATAGTTAAAGTTAACCTGTTTTAGTAATCAAGTGGTTAGATTAAAGAATGAATGTAGGAGTTGAAGATCATGATGAGGATCTCAATCGTGGTACTTCTTCGTCGTTGTCACATGGATCGTCTTCATCAGTGAAACCTGTTCATCCATTGGGAGGTCTTCCACCGGAAGTCTGTTTAAACATTTTAATTAAAAAATAATGTGTATTTTGTCAACTATCTTTTATGATATTCGTTTTTATTTAGGTTCGATTGAAATTAACATTTTTGGTTTAATAATGGTTTATGTTTTGTTGTCAGGTTTGGGAGAAGATTTTCAATAAATTGGATGATGATCCGGAAACGCTGTTTCGCTGTTATAGGACCTGTACTGCTTGGGAAAGGATACTGGAACCTGATAAATTCAGTTTTATGTTTGTATTTGTGAGTTTGATTTTATGATTAATCATTGTGGTTTATAATTATTTATTATTTATAGTACAGTACACGGAGTGCATTCAACAAAAAGGAAAATATTTAATTGTGGTCTATCAATTAAGGTTGCACCTCCACTGAAGAACTATCTCTCTGTTAATGACTTCATCAAATGTCGTGAAGTCTGCAAGAACTGGCGTCACAGCGTAAATAAAACGTTCCAAAATACATCCCTTCATCTTCGCCGAGATCCTTTAGTTCACTCCGGAGTTCCTCCATTTATATGGTATAATGACACCCTTGGAGTTACCTTCAACACCTCCACAGAAATCCAAGATTTTCTCAACGACTTTGAAGATCCCTCCATCTCTAGCTCCTCGCCTTCAGCAACAAATCCTTTTTTCCACAAGACCGTTAAACTAATAAGCCGTAATCGTAACAACGACCAAGAATCTAACAGACTGTTCGAGAATTTCACAAGACTGATTTCCTCCAATCACGGGCCCTCCATCCTATCATGCGTCTACATCGCTAACGGTGGAAAGCCACAATCTGAAATACAAATGGAGCACCTGTTCCAGCAGCTTCCGAACCTCAAGTCCCTAGCGATTCTTACAAATGGAGTGACGCCACCTCCAGAAGATAACGTTGGCTTATCTTGGCTTATTAACAAAAAGAACCTGCTTCCCCAGTTACCTGATTTACTTTCCTTAAATATTTACTTGAATAACGCCAGCTTAATTGCCGAGTTACTGTTAAATTCTTACGGAAACCAGTTAAAAAGTTTTCATTGTGATTTTACTGTGATAAGTTCATGCGCTTATTTTCGAGGGCCTGTTCCCGAACGCGGACTTTCGAACATTATTGATCTCGACGTTTTCGACGCATTTGGAAGTTCAATTTATTTACAGAGACTGCTACTCTTTGTAATGCCCTTGGAAAGGTTATCATTGGAGTACATAGAAGTTGGGCCAAGACGCCAAGCCTTTAAATCAATTTTAAAATTGATTGATAAGCACTCAAGCACCTTAAGGGAAATAAGGTTACCTCGAAAACTATTTAATTGGGAAAGTGAGGATTCCCCGGAGAATTCTAAAGAATTTTTAAAAAGTTCTAAAATATATTTGACAAATTGTTTGGATCTTGGTGTAAATATTGAGGTTCTTGAATGCCCTGTAAGGACCTGGTTTCTTGGAAAATTTATAAATCTGGAAAGGTTATCTGTAACCGATTTTGGCGTTATGTTTTACTGTCAAGAAGATAAATTGCAGAATGATCTGAATGAAAAATTGAAACCATTTTGGGAGGCGATAAGGAGCGTGAAGAAGATAAGTGTGGAGAGAGCTTATCTCGGAAAACTACATTTTTATCGTTAAAATTATATTCCAAACATCAGGTAGCTTGCTAATTTCTTACAAATACAATTATATTTTAAAGATGTATTATGCTCAACACTTTACAAATTTATATATCCATTCCTCTTATTGTATAATATATCCCATAAATGTTGGAAAAATTAGTAAGTATTTTGGGGTAAATTGAGAATACTTAATTGTTTATAAAATTATATGAATTTATACAAAACATATTATGTAGAAACTTGTAACAGCATAGCAGATTGAAAATAAATTATTGTATATATTTTAAAACTCAATGTAAATTTTAACGACAAAAAATTAATTATGATCTACATTATTACGTCTATGCCTTTATGTGACATGGCTCAATTTATAATATAAATATAAACTCAATATAACTCAGGTTTCAGTCAATTTAAACTATAACTTTCAAAAAGCAAAATATAAACTTTTTTACTGTTTTTACCGGCATTAAAGATAACACATTACAAAAAAAAATATTATTTACAGACTTCGATTTTTCGTCCAATTCCCGAGTTCTATCAGACTTTCCATCACTCGTCCTTGCAAAAAATGCAAATAACTTATTTCAAATTGTCTATTTACATGACCAAAACTTCCAGCTCGTACATATAAATGCTGAAAAGATCTTAACATTCGTTTCAGAAACCTCAAATCGTATCCATAAGGAGCTACTACATTAAATCTTGTCAAATTATGTTCCAATTTCTCTAAAATTTTCTCACTTAAATAAAAACAACAACATCCACCCCAAAAGAATAGAGTTAAATTCCCAAACAAAAACACTGTAAAAAGTGGCGCCAAAGCATAAAATTTAAGATCAATAAATTTCCATCCAATTAAACTAACATTTATCAAGACAATCAAGGCAAATAATATTCCGGTTAACATAGACCCTAAGAAAAAGGAAAGAAATGGAGACAAAATTTGAAAACAAATATATAGCTCTCTATAAATTTTAAACAATTTTAAATTAATTCTATTTCCAGGAAAACGGAGAATATATAACTCAATTTTGATAATAATTAAACCGGCATGGAAAATTAATGGCAAAAAAGATCTAAGTAGTGAGGTTGCAGCACATCCAACGTAACAAATTAGTACAACTCTTAAAATAAAATACAAAAATTTTATTCCTAAATTTTCTGGATTTCCAATAAACAACTTAACATAAACTGTAACAGGATCAAGCCCGCTGTATACTGCAAAAATTGGTACTGCAAACGTCACAAAGTCAACGTTTTTTATTAGACTTCCAAGTAAAATGCCAAAACGGTCGGCAGACTTCTTACGCAAAATAATTTTGATGATTTCTGACACAAAAAATATCAATTTTATTAACTTTGTATTTTTAAACCAGTTTCACTATTTTTGTAAAATTTGAAAAAACTACCTTTATTTTCGGATGCTTGACGAATATCTGATTCGGAAATATCTTTTCGATAAATTTCTTGTTCAAACTGAATTAAGTAATTTACACAGCATATAATATCCTTTCCAAACCAATTAACTAATCCATCAATCACAATAGGAAAGCATGTTAACAGGCTTATAAAACTCCATGCTATGATTATAGGTAAGCTGAGTAGATTAAGTGAAAACATTAAATTTATTATGAGCAGAATAGCTGCTGCTGACGATATGCCACCCAAACCTCCATAGAACAAAACGTAATAGGGAATTAATTTTTTATGGTTTGTTCTTAATTCCCACTCCCGGTTTTTAGAATCCCATTTTAATCTGGTCATAACACCAAATAAAATTATGTCGTCTAATCTTTGATTTTGATTAAATATTTTGATAACCAATGGCGTCGTCATGACGAGAACTTCATTTAAAAGAGAATATATCTAATAGTTAGAAAATGCAAATGTAAGCACATTTGAGCAATGTATGCCCGTCATATGGAATATGTTCCGGGGTTTTGCTAGTTCTTTTTCAAATAAGTTAATATTAAGCTTAATATTAAATTAATAATAGAGAATTCTTTGTACATATTAATAATTGAAAAATGTTTTCAGCCTTTAAAATAGCATTCAATGTTTATTTTAAAACTCTGCGCAAATGTTAAGATACAAACATTTATAAAACAAAATAATAGTTATAAAATAATATTCAATAAGTTATAAATATTTATATACTTTTGTGTAATTTTGTAACGTTATATGAACCAAGTTTTATACTTATAACATATGTATTTGGTTCACTGATTGGTTTATGCTGCCAAAAAATAAAATGTCGATCAATATTTGTTACCGCACGTTACAAATAAAAACATATATCATAATAAAAATAAAACGTAAATATAATATCAAACATTACATATATAATGTATTTAATTAAATCCCCAAAGTAAAACATAACAATTTTAATTGTAAATAATTTCCTAAAATTTACGTGTTTTTGCCCATTTTGCTAATTCTATAAGACTTTCGGTTACACGACTTTGTAAAAAGCTTACATAAATCAATTTATAATGCCTATTCATATATCCTAAATTTCCCACAGGAACACGCAAATGCCTAAAAGACTTCAAATTTCTTCTCAGTACTCGAAGGTCAAAATTCCCACTTTTCTGCGTCATCACAATCATTTTAAATCTTTCAATAATACTTTCACCAAATTCATAACAACTACATCCGCCTTTAAACATTAACGTCAAATTCATAAACAGAAAACCCGTCAGCAACGGCGCTAAGGGATAAAAATTCATAGGAATAAACTTCCATCCAATCAAACTAATATTTATCACAACAATCAGAGACACAACAATACCTGTTAACACTACGCCCAAAAATACTGACAAAAAATTACTCAAAATTTGAAAACAAATAGAAAGTTCTCTATAAATTTGAAAATACTTTAAGATAAATTTTAAACTAGAAAATTTTAAAATATATAATTCCATCTTAATTAGAATTAAGCCAACGTAGAAAAACAGTGGCAAAAACGAACGAAGTATTGAACTTGCAGCATATCCGAAAAGCCAACTTACTAAATTATTTGTAACAAAAAATATTATCCAAGATAACTGGGTATTTGGTTTGCCGATAAATAAATGTACATAAACTGTAATCGGGTCAAATTCGTTGTAAACAGCAAACATAGATATAACAAATGTAACAAATGTCGTTGTTGAAAACAAGTTTGCTAAAAATAATCCAAAATAGTCTGGTTTCCTGCCACGAAATATTTTAAGCATTTCTGGAAAAAAATTTAAAAAATTTAATTTTGTCCAACTAAAAGTTAGTTTACAATTTAAAATAAAAATATTACCTTTATCCACAGAAGCTTGAGCAATATCAGTGTCGGTAATATAAACCCTCGATAGATCTTGATCTCTTTGAATTAGGTAGTTAATACAAGGAATAATTTCGTTTCCATAAAGGTAAATTAGACTATCAAATAAAAATGGAAATCCTGCCATAAGCACTACAAATACCCAGGCAACAATAACATATAATTTAAGTAAATTTAGGGAGAAAAAATAGTTTGCGGAAAGAAGCGTGACAGCTGGACCAAATAAAGTGCCATAGAACCCGCCGTAAACCAATATGAGGTAGGGGATAAGCCTTGTCTGTTTGGATTCTAACATCCACTCTTGGTTTTCAGAATTCCATTTTAGTCGTGTATTGACACCGCGTAGCAGAATATTATCTAATTGCTGATTTTGATTTAAAACTTTAAGGACTAATGGTGTAGTCATGGTAAATCTAGTATATTTATGTCTATAACTTTAATCAAAATAGCGTTTACGAAAGTTAATTTTTTGTTATCGTTTTATGTTCTAAAGTATAATGCTTACTTATTGAAAGTCACATGAACAATGTTGTTCAGAAAAAATATTCCTTTCTTATCCAAAATCCATACGTAACTCGTGTTTGTCCTCGGTGAAGATACATAATATTTTATTGCTTAATAAAATGTAGGAAATCAATTTTATTTTAGTGGGTTTTAAAATATAGGTAGATGTTATTTAAATTGTATCAATATTTTATGTAACGCTTTATGAATATTTAAAATGTTTTTTTGAATCCCCGAAAAACAAACATATTATAATATAACGTAGTAGTAATTGTCCTTATATTTTACAGCATTGTATGGAATAGAAGATGGATTGACGAAATTGTAATTTTTGGGGTTACTGAAGGTACTAACGTCAACAAAATGAATAATTTGTGTTAGAATAACCTTAAAATTTTGTTTTGTTACTACTTTTATTTTCTATGATTCAGCGGCAATAAGTTAACTTATGAAATTTAAAACGAACTCAATTTATAATATAGACATAACTATAACTCAAGTTTAAATCAATTTAACCCGTTGGCGTTCAAGCTGTTGTTGCGCGCAAAACATTTTGTTTTTCGTCGATTTCTCCGGAAGTTTTTAAA
>JAQFYG010005272.1:0-10116 GCA_034694325.1 Entomobrya corticalis
GTGGTGCATGAGCTCACACCTATTGAAAATTGTAATTCATTTTTGGCTGAGCTGAAGTTCAAGCTTTCTGTAAAGATCAAGGTCATTGTAAACCAGCCGTAATGATAAAATGGTATGGTGACTTGGTGCATGAGTTTGAGCTCCAGTTTTTACCGTTAGAGTTTAATCAACTCTCTTTAAGAGATTTTTTATTGGTTGTTCGTGGTCATACCGCCTATTTCTGTAAAAGTGAAGCTTCCATTTTTTCTATTTCTTCATTCTCAATTTGTACTCCTTGGTCTCTAGACCAGGGGACATCTCAATCTGTACCTCCTGGTCTCTGGATCGGTGGCGGTCAGGACCAGAGGAATTCTCTTTAACCCAGATTTTTACTTAGAAACCGGCAGGAAGATAGACCCACCACTAGATTTACACCGTTTAATGTACATCGGCGACATTATTTCCAATTTTTTTGGCGCCGTTGAAAACACTGCCACAATTTAAAAATATGTTTGGCAACGACGGCGGTTGATACGCTGAATTTATTCCGAATCTGGAGATCGGGATCATCTTGACCTATCTGCCACAGTCTTAAGCACCCCGGGTAAATTTTTACTGCACATGATTACTGATTTTTTTTTTTTTTACTGATTCGATTATTCATGACACCATACTGTATGAACCAGCTTACCATGAAAGCCATTTTTGGAAAATTAATCAGCCAAAAAGACCAGTAAGAGGATGTCAGCTTTCATCAGTCTCATCACATTCATCATGAATGGAGAAAACCTGAAGTCGAGAGGCATAAACGAGATGCTAACCTATTTTTTGAGCTCTGTGCATTTTGCCGCCAAGAGAGAAGGTTTTTTGAAGTAGACAACGTTTAAATTTAAGCTAACTGGCTAACTGTATTGACGATTGAAATACCAGATGTTTTCATCGCAATTCGCGAGTGGGACGAATAAAGATAATATACGTGCGCGTAAAATGCAGTATTTGCCTGGCAAAATTTTTAAAGCATTTTAAATGTTACAGGCTCCTCTTATTAGAAGAAGACGACAGGTTATGTACATTTATATCCCAAACTTGATTTAAGCACAGTAAAAAATATTTTTAACATCTGCAATGTTATTGATAATCTCTATGCTTTAACTTAAAGCTTATTATCATAAATTCTGAACAGAGCAAGCGGTTTCTCTCTGCAATTTCATAAAATCTCAGTCAATGCAATTTTCATCTTCCATGCAAATACTACCGCAATTCTTGATTTTCGTGGTTATGGTCTATTTTGTTGCTGTAATTAACTAACAAAATGGACAGACCGACGAACGTGTTGCTGCATGCATGCAAAACACTTTAAAGCAACAAGTGTGTCTTTGTTGTTGTGATGATCATTAAAAAGAAGGCGAGTAGAGCAAATGGGAAAGAAAAACACCACACAACAAATATGACTGCATTAACTGTTTGTATGCAGCAAGCATGTAAGTGCATTTAAGGCCGGTTTAACCCGAACAAGTATGGAATATGGAAAAAATTGCAAATAGGCAAAAACATTGTCAAATAAACAAATATCAACTTGTATTTTATTCTTGCCATTGACAGGTTTCTTTTTTTCTTGCAAGCTCCATGCTTATTTGAGCTAAACCGTTTAATCGTGAATGCATGTGCATGCTCGCTGGTTGTAAGCAGTAAGCGCATCAACTCTGTTGTATTGCGTTTTTTTCTTGTCCTTTGTGTGTGCCTGTCGTCCTCATTCTCTTCGCATCATCATCGTCATTGCCAACAACAACAGCACACTCACTGTTCTAAAAATAAAAATAAATGTCCCCGATCCCAGACGACCTTCGCGCACCACGGTAAAATTTTTTAAATTAATATAAAAGTACTACAATTGAAAGTGCTAGTTCCGGTTTTTCTTCGCAGTGCCTCCAAACAACGGACAGCAGCCCGCAGGGCGGTCGGGCAGACGGGCAGAACCAAAGCCTCCGCTCCCGTGATTCCTCCCAAATGGAGGCAGTATTGAGCTGCAAGCCAGTGACTGCTCCATCTGCGTACCCTTACGCCAAAATTAGCGCATTCACCCGCCAACGTCATCCACTCACCACCTCAGCAACCTGCGTCTCACCTCCTCCTCCACCTCAACAACCCACGACCATCCTCACCTTACCAGCAGCAACTCAGAAACAACAGTCACCCCTTAACACCACGTGTCCAACGACACCACATCCAAATTAGAACTGATCCTGGGGATCATCCTCCCCCTGGTGTTTGTTTTGTTTTTGGTGTGTGTTCTGGCGGTGATATAAATATCGATTCCTTAAGTCAAGGTGTTTAGGGCATCTTCATCATGTATTTATTTAGTAAGTTTGACATTTTTGATTCGTGCCATAAGTGCCATTGTACTATATATTGTTATTATTTGTTCAATCATTAGGTACATGGTAAGGCAGAATCCTCGGCAAACACGTGGAAACATTATTAATACTCAGGTGTTCCATTGTAGTTATGTGTTTAATACTTTTTTCACTATCATTATCATTAAAATCTGTACAAAATTGGATGCTACTTCATTACACTGTCATAAGGACTGATGAGTAAGCTACCTGTTTTTTGTGTGTATTTCTTTCAACATACATACATAACGGGGAAAAAATGGCTGCTCATCCTTTTACCTGTTGCATACCACCACCACCACATTCATCAAAAATCAAGCGTCAGCCATCCTAAGCACAAAAAATAAACGCCAGAAAAAAACATTCCCAGCTGAAAAAACATGCCATATACAATTCATGCATGGGGTTTACACACACATGTATTTTGCATACTTTTTTTGACTGGAAGAAAAGTAGTCGAAAATCAGAAAATCTCCCCTTGAAAAAACCTCTTACATCAAGTTAAGCTGTTAATCATCATTATCATCCTAGAAATACCCGTCTATATTAAATTGTATGTAAAAACTCATAATCTTTCTACCATAGAACTATCTCTCTACTATTTCGTTACTATTTCCATTCATCCAAGAAATAGCATGAATCAGTAAACGCCTTTATGGATTAGCAAAAAACGTATGTATTTTTGACGGCACACGAATTCGTTGCTTGAACTTAATGTAAACCATACACATCATATTAAGTGTATTTGTAACTTTGAGTTATGATTAGGAACTAAAGACCCTACCACAGTGGATTGTCCATGAGAGCAAGATATATATCTGTCCTTACAATCTAGTTATGTAATGTAATGTAAATACAAAAAAAGGTTTACTCAACGCAATGCTTTCGTCCTAAGAAATAATCCGATAGCTTTGAAAACTCAGATTGTCTTCACAAAATGTCAATAAAAAATATGGAGAGTATTTTTAATAATTAAAATTGTTTTATGAAATGTTAATGCAGTAAAAATACAAATCAAAGTTATAAAAATGTATGGGCCTGACTGACTTCTGACTTTATCCATTCTTTACATGTGTTTTGACTTTAGAGATTGTTTTAAGATTATGTATTTGACAAAATTCATTTTACATTTTATTTGTCAAGCAAATTCAAATAAATCTATTTTAAAGAATTGTTTTCTTCATATTACATCTTAAGAGAGCAAATATCATGGTACTAGCATAAGCTGGTCTTTCTCTTATTGTACAAAATTGGCATGATCGGCTGCTTCTTTAGAATTGGACGGCTGGATAGTAATTTGGTTGGCTTGCTAAGCTGGGTAGGCTGGCTGCTTCTCTGCATCCAGTGGCCCAGGAGTAAATGAGCAAAATTAGCTACTGTAGAACACATAATCATGCAAAACACAACCGAATCAATTTGGTTTAAGCACATAATACTTGAAAATAAGCATTTTCTCGATTACCCGTCCCACCCTATCAAAAAAAGTTTTAAAAACCCTAAAAACCTTCCGCAGCTGCTCATCGTTTACTGATTTAAAAAAAACATCTTCTTTTCAAATATGGCATTTGGGGTATCATTTAAATAGAAATGAAGCACTGATCAAGCACAACACATAATGACACAGTTATAGCTGTGTTCACTGTTAGTAGTATGCATGTATGTATCTGTGGCAATAATATTCAAATGGGCCCAGGCGACTAAACACACTAGGGTTTGCGCACTCACCATATACACTTTAGAGTATGCAAATTTGACAGAAGCTATAGATAAGCTAAAAGCTTTACATGCATACTACTTACAGTTAACACAGCTATAGTTATGTCATTTTGTGTTGTGCTTGATCAATGCTTAATTAAATATGCTGTATCTCATAAAAAAAGGCATACTGATATAGTTTTAATTTGTATTTTAGATTTCCAGTTATGTGTCTGAAACTGAAGTTGAACCTTCGGTTTCAGTTACATAACTGGAAATCTAAAATAAAAATATTTTGCATACTTACCAAGAGCAAACACAATTGCTTGGCCATTGGCAGTGCCCTCGAGGAAGTCTGGCTGGACTGAGAGTTCCCCAAGCGCGACGTTTTGCCAAATCCGTGAAATGAAAATATTTTTTTTCTCCGTTTTCTTGTCACTTTTAACTTTTAACCTTAATCACCAAATCTAAATCAGAATATTATTAAAAACAACAATAATCTTATTTAGATTTGGTGATTACAGTTAAAAGTGACATGAAAACAGAGAATATTGATTGATTTAAATTAATGATTTAAATGATTTTATCCAAATTCATTGATTTCGTTGAGAGTCAAGGTTGGGGTCACCCAGGACCAGACTTCTTCGTGGATACGACCACTATCCAAGCAATTGTCTTTGCTCTTGGTAAGTATGCAAAATTATTTGTATTTTAGATTTCCTGTTATGTAACAGATACCGAAGGTTTAACTTCAGTTTCAGCAACATAACTGGAAATCTAAAATACAAATTAAAATGATGTCATTATGCCTTTTTTATGAGATATTATTTTATAATATTTAATTTAACCGTTTATTAGTAAGTAATTGCATTGCAGTAATGCTCATTATATCATTTGGTATATCATACTAACAAAAAATAAAATTAAATAATAAAAAATAATGAAACAACATTTGGTCCATTCATAATAATGAATATTGCAAATGTTGTTTGATTGCTAGCATTGAATGAATAGTTGTTTGTTTGAAAAGCCTACAAGAAAACCCAAACCAAGCAAACAATTACTCAATCATCAATGACAGTAATCGAGCAAAATTTACGACATTGCAAATGTTGCATGATTGCTTCTATTGATGATTGAGTAATTGTTTGTTTGGTTTTATTTGGCTTGTAGGCTTTGTCAGAGGGCTCGCCAGGACGCTAATGCCCCTAAGCAGTCATCAAAGACTTGCGTATGGGTTTATACAGGCTGTGGGAGTGGGAGGAGGATTGGGGATGACGGAGTTATCAAGTGCCGTGGTCGAGTACGCCGGGAGAAAGGTGGCATCTGGAGGAGGAGGAGAAACTGAAGGTGGGGAGTCCGAAGACACCTCCACGCGCCTGAGAGGGGTCAGTGGCGTTGACGCCTTCTGGACTTGGGTCCGGGACCCAACTCCGTCTTGGGGTACTGGTTAGGGTTAATAACCCAAAATCTTCCTAGGTAAGTAAACACCTTACCAAATTGTTATGTCATGCATGAAAACACAAATATGCTTCAAATTTGAATGAATTTGATGTAATGATTTGTCGTTTGATGTCATTTAATTCATAGGTATGCTGCCTATGTGGGTGTGATCATCGTGCGATGACTTTGGCGTGCGGTTGAGGAGCGGGGAGGAGTTGGCGGCCTTCATTGGGCTCGTATTGACCGGAATAGCCACGAAGGTCTAGCGTGAGCGCCAGAAACAGCGTCGGCAAAAGGCGCGCATAGTTAAGTTTTTTTTTTAAATATTTATTTTTTTAAAAATCTTAATAAAATAAATTTAACCTTAAATTGACTGCTTTGTTTGTTTATAATTATTTTTTTGCTGTATTTGTATTAAAATTTATTCTGCTTAATTTTTATTATCATTTGTTTTGCTCTATTGTTTTTACTCTTATTTATTTATACACTATATTATTCTTTTTTCAGGCCAGGCTATTTAGTTTGCTTGCTCTTTGGTGGCTTATCTCTTCCCCGATGAGTCAATCAACTATAGATGTAACTCATTATGTAGACTGTACTCTTCTTTATTTGAACCATAATCTTGATGACCTTTCATGTGTGCCTTATTTGAGTGGTAGGATGAATTTTAAACAGTACTCAAATTTTAGCTATCAAACAATTTTAAGGCCACGAAACACAAACTTGAACATTCCAAGCAATTGTACGTAAGTGTGTTAAGGTTTGCACATATTTGTAATTCTTAATTTTTTCAGACCCTATTCAAACAATTCAGTAAACTTGAATATTTTATGAACCGCTCTAATATTCAAAATAGAGATAATAAATTGACATAGTGTAAATTATTGATTCGCGCGAAATCTAATTATTTTTCTGCAGTTTTGTTAACAAATATTATCTCACATTTTTTGTTTATAATTTTCACAATTTTCCAATCAGATTAATTAATTCCACAAGTTTTCTGCTACTTATACTATATACTATGCTACTACTATTGTTTAAATTTTGAAAACTGTCGTTTGGCACTTGGTACATAATATCTGAAACTTTAGCATTCGTAAGCTGCATACAAATTTCAATGCTCAGTAGTTGTTTTTACTTTTCTCATATGAAATTTAATAAACTTCATATAATATGATATTTTCTCATTCTTTCAATATAATATCTAATAATGCAAGTTGTATTTTTTTATTGCAAAAAGATGTTAAAAGTTTTTAACATCTGCTTTCTCTTATTTAAAACTTCTCATTTCTACTGGTATATATCTTTTATGATAAAAAGGCATATTATGGTTTCACTGTTTTGTGTTACACCATAAACATCTCGCATTAGCTGAAACTATTCCGTTGCTCCCAAATCACGGAAAATATCTACGTTGATACTCTCATCTTCTTCCTCAAGATCAATTGTACTGTCCTCTGGTCTACGTGTAATGATAAATTCGTCGGGGTTCGGACGTTTGTCTTGCTCCTATTCGAAGATTAGCTTTTGTTGTTCAGCTTTCAAAGCAGCATCGTAAAGCATCAATTGTTTTGGTGCTGTTGGTCCATCGTCATTTCCAGCTGTAAAAAGAAAGTAAATATGAAATGATTATAATTTTGTAAATGAATATATTTATGGGTGCAACATAAAATAATATTCCCAGTTCTTAAAGCAGTATTTACACACATGCCTCTTTAAACACCACGATTGATAAAATGCAGTTGATTATATTTTTATTCTTCATGTATCGCATATTGCATGTCTTTGTTCAACAAGAAATTGCAACCAAAACTGCACGTTAGGTATAAAAAGGTATGCCTTCTTTTAGACCAATACAAGCAGAAAAAATATAGTATACTGTCTTCTACTAGTCGTAATGGTTAAGAGGCACGTGCATAAATATTGCATTAAGACCCGGGAATAATATTTTATGTTGCACCCATCAATACTGAGCGAAAAGCGTGAACTGTGCGCATTAGGCAAATTGGTTATATACGTTAACTCATGAGGTGGAAAAACCACGCTCGTTTTCACATACCTTCATTATCTGCTGGTCCCCTACGTGGCCCTAGTCTTCTTGGTTAAAAGACATTTCTACCTTTCCACAATTTGCCGTACTTGTAGAATGAAAATTGCTGGAAGTCCTTTGCCGTGTTCATGATCACTCTCAATATATTTGAAAGATTGTCAGACGAGAGTCTTGATCGCCGAGAATTCTTGAGATAGTGCATGATGGAGTGCAATCTGGAAAGAGTAAGTAAATACTTTAGGACAAGTGATGAAATGACTGTAAAATCTGAGATATATAGTGAAAAGTGATAGAATTGGTTGATGTGACAACATAATATAAACGTTGGACCGCCATGCAGCCAAATAATAATGCAAGACATTTTGTAGCATTACCTTTCTACAGGAGCGAAGTTGTTGGGTAGAGCAAGAAGTGATCTTATAAGATTTTTTAAAAGCGAACCCATTGACCCGCCGTGTATTCGTAAAACTAAAGGCCAAAATTGTCCTGGTTTTTACAACAGAGTTTCGTAGTCTGCTCTTGTGACAAAAGTGTGCGTGATTTCTTGCCACTGAGAAACCGCCGCCGTCACGTTACTTTTACTACTCATTGATGAATCGTTTGCAATAGTTGCCATCTCTGTTGACCCGTAGGTCTTCTGCTCCGTTGCTTCCTTTTGAAAATTAGCCGGAGTAAGTATTTCCAGTTGTTGAAGGACAGTGTTTTCTAGAAAGTAATGTTTAATGTTTTGCACCAAAGTTGTAATCATGGAGTTAGTTAGCTGTTCAACATTCATCTTGCTGGCCCTGAATCGTTTCTTCTTGCCCTATATAACCTGCTAAGATCAATAGGACCGTAGTCGTCCGTTGTTTTTTGACGAACTTGAAAAGCTGACGTGACGCGTTTGCAAGTTTTACATGCAGCAAACGACATAGTGTTTTCCTGCATCCTACATTCCAAACAAGCTTAGCCATGCAGTTGCCGTGACCGTCTCTAAGAAGTTAAAAAGAAAACAATTAAAAAGAAGAAAAAAGAAGTGTCAGAACAACCCGGTAGTTTGAAATTTTTGATCAATGTAACGCAACGATAGAAAGTTTTTTTCCAAAATACTGCGGGTAATACAAACTTGAATTAAATATTATCATTTGGTAATTGCTGCGGTTTTCTTGATGAAACCAACCTTGCTAGACCAATTGCAAGGTTTGAATACTATTATTAGTGAATACTTCGTTGAATACACTTATAAAACTGCTCGGTCAAAAACAAATTAACGACACATTAGTTTGTGACAGGAAATAAGTTGTTACTTGAAAAAACAAGAAGCTTATGCCAAAGTATATGATTTGACAAGCTGGAACACAGTAGTTTATTGCTCAACAAAGTATGGCAATGGTTGATTGATGCAATTATAATATGAACATTGGGGAAATTATGAAACCATACAAAATCTTGTTTAAAATAAAACTACAGTAAAACTTATATTAAAATCTATATGAAAACAGATATTTTTTGATACTTGGTGCTTGCTTTAAATCTTGAATTTAAAGCCGAGACGAAGCTGAAAATAACCGATGTTTGTTTCAAACGAGATAACATATTTGTAAATACAGTGGAATGTTCTGGTAATGGCATCTTGTTTACTTTAGATTTGCAGACAGCGTTTCCTTATATAACGCTGAAATGAAATATTTGAACAAACGTTCCTATATAGACGTTCTTCATGCTTGACATATTTATGAAAGGGCATCAAAAACAATGTTTGAATTCCTTTGCTAAAATGTTGGTGTTGTCAAATGCAAGGCATTTAATATTCGACGTTTTTTCAGGAAAGTTTCCTGTCACAAGGCATAACCCTTTTTTGAGGAGTTTATTGATTTTAACATTTTGTCAAAAAGTGTTTTCTGCTGACTCTAAGCTGTTTTCTCTAAAAAATGATTAGCTAAACCGTTTTAAAATTAACTATGACCATAAATATGCATTATCATTCCAAGTATATAAAGAAAGTTGTGCAAAAATATGCTATATTAGAATACAAGCGTTCTATCAAATTCGTGATTCTTTTACTTCTTCACAATTGAAGCAATTGAGATGTTCCTAAATTTTGTTGGTTCTGAATTATATGTTAGTAGTAGTTTGGGCTACATGTAATAAATATATTTATATTATGGACAAAGATTGCGCACTCTTGGGAGTTAATATACTGCAAGTTCGGAAATATGAAAGAGTCGCCGATTAATAAGTGACACAACTAAATTGTATGTTTACTTCAGAAATATACGAATTCAGAATTCTTTGTAATATGCACAAAATTTGTTAAAAATAAAATGTGCCATTTTTCAACAGTTGTTTTGAAACCGCTAACAGTAGACATTGGCACAACACTTGAAACAGTGGGAAGTTAACTTTTATGTACTCTCGTAATCTGACACTAGGTTGTGACCAGGTTACTAGATTGCACTACACTAAATGTTTAATATGATATATAATACGATATATATATTGATTCGATCCTGCAGTATTGCGGATTGTCGGCTGACGAAAAGAGAAACTTGTTTTGGGTCAGTGGCCCAATCAACT
>JAQFYG010005273.1:0-10116 GCA_034694325.1 Entomobrya corticalis
AGTAATTACATGCTGCTTTAAAATTAAATAATTTTAATAACTTAAGTTATCTCTACAAACAACATAACAAATACAATGCAACAAGCAATATTGGTTAAACAATAAAGGTAATATTTACAAAAGAGACCATGTTATTATGAACAATCAGCAATGTACATAAATATTTAGTATAGCTTCTAGTAATTTTACTAAATAGCCGAACAGAAACCACAATTGGAGATGCGATTTTGTTACGGAAGAAGAAACGCATGTATACATGCATATATTTAATTATTATACAAAACAAAATATTTATATAAAATACTACTATTGTGTTAATAATTTATAAAATTAAAAACGTTATTACTGTTAAATATGTTAATACTATATTATATAAACGAGCATTAATTTAGCACTGTCATGGTCTTATTGTCCCTTGCCCCTTGATTAGATTAGCAATGAGTTAGTTCAAGTTACATTCATCACAATTATTAATATTTAGGAGTTGTACAACATCTAAATTGAGAAGGAAGACCTCCATGCAAACTATGATAATGTTTAAACCATTTTGGTTGGTTAATTAATTTTGTTAAATCTCTACGCTTTCTTCTACCCAGCATCATTGGCATAACTGCGGCAAGTGTAGCAGGGATCATCCCCGCTCCAACTGCCGCATAAACCGGATTAATATTTTTAAGTCCCTGTTTAAGCCTGTTTTTACCGGGGAAGAAATTTCTAACAGGTACACTTGCGCTTGTACTAGACTGAAGTAAATTGGCTGCATTGCTGCTTGTAGCCCTTCCATCCCCTACGTAGGTTGACAAGAGTGGTGCCAAGGTGCTGCTAATACTATTAATTAAGTCGGTGTGGCTATCGCCCCCATTGATGAGATTACTTCCCTCATTGAAAATGTCTGCAAAGGAGTGTGAAGATGACGGTCTAAGGGTGCCTACAATTGGAGGTCTCATTGTCGTCCCCCCTCTGTGGAAAAGTATGGGAGTTAATGTAGATAAAGTTGCGTTTAACCTGTGAAATGCCTCATCCTTACTGGGAGAATGAACAGATGAGGAAGTTCCGTCATTTGGGAATGGCCAAAAGTCCTTACCATGTCTATGTGATGTTGGAGCGCGTTCGTAATATGGGAAGTCAGCCCTTCTATCAAGATCTGGGTGGAGCCGATTGATGTACGATAATACTTTGCTGCGGTCAAGTAGATCTCCTCTGTTGCCAGAGGAAGATGGGGTCACTCTACGAGTATTGGAGATCAGCACCCAGCGAGGATCGTCTTCACTGGCTTGCTTGACAGGGTAATTTGATGGTCGGTGGTCGTTGAAACGGTTAAGAAATGATGGGAATCTGGTGTTGCTGTTTGGCGGGGCAGACCAGGCACCCGTTGCTACAATTGGCTGTCGAGTATCACTTCCACCAGTTGACCAGCCTCCTGAATTTCCACCACCGGAAACGGAAAATGAAGATGGATTGCCAGAAATTCCTTTGTCTTTTTGCCAACTAACGGTAGCACTAGTTGGTCCATCAGGATATACAATGTCGTTCCATGAATTGGTTGGGTAGCGATCCAAGGATGACAAGGATGCACCTTTGGAACCCCAACCTCCTCCTCCTCCATCATTAAATCGGTTGTTATTTGGGTAGTTTGGGTAGTTGTTTCCTCCACCACCGTTAGGACGTAAAAAAGGCGATGATGGACGACTTCCTGTCAGTATTCTATTGTCATCAATTCTATCCCACCATTGACTTCCACCGTTTGGCTGATCTCGATTGGTTTGCCAACTGGTTGTTGGCAAATCCTGAGATTGAGTTCCCTTTGGTACCCATTTTGAGATACTCACTCCTGCAACTGGGATGGGCTCCAATTTCACCCAATTCTTTCCTTGATCTGAATTTCTGTTATTTCCAAACTTTAGTTGTTCTTCAAGCCAAGCTGGTAAACGAGAACCTCCACGATTATCATTGTTATCGCCATTAGAACTCCATCCCCAACGATCGGCAAAGCTCTCGGGATTGAGTTCAACTCCAACTCGTTTTGAAAAATTATTGATGCCTTGACCTTGAGAGGAAGAATCCCGTTTACTAAACGTACTTTGTTTGCTGTCAGTGTCTCTGATTGATTGATTTCTAAATCGGAAAGGGTCGTATGCATCTGGGGAAATCGCTTTCAGTTTCACCCATCCTTCCGGAGTCATTGGGGCGCTTGTAGTGCTGGTCATTCGGGAAAATCTGTCGATACCAGACTTTTTTGAGAATGTTGACTGTGGAGAACCGTTCAGTGAATTTTCATCTACGACAACAAATGGAATGGCTATTTGAGAATGGAAATTGGAAGACATGCTTTCCATAACGTTCTCCTCGTATCTATTAGTAGCTGATCCAACATAATTTCTTTTACGAGCTCCTCCATCCTCAAACTTTTTAGATCGAATTTCGTTTTTATTGTAGTAAACATTTTTCCAATCTTCTGGGGAATTTATAACAATCTTTTCGTTATTTTGTTGCTGTTGAGCACATCTTGGACCAAAACAGTTATTTCTTATGTAGTAGGTCGCTTTCTCGTCACCCCCTTTTCCTGGTTGTTTCTCATATGAAGGTGACTCTAAAGCTTTTCCGTTAGCAATTCTTAATGCTATTGGCTTTGTTTGAAATGATACAGAATGGGGTAATCCATCAACTCCATATTCTGATGGAAATCCACGTGCACCATCCCCTGATCCACCACCAGGTCGGGGGAAATCTTCATCGTACGGTAAAAGAATTCCAGCTTCAGCAGAATCTGGAAACAGTCTTGATTCAGGATCTTCAAACATCCCATCATCCAGATATCTTGCTGACATTTGCTCAGCAGAACTGTATGATGATGTCGATGCCGGTGATGGCGCCACAGGAGAGTCTAATGACGAATTTTCTAGGGGCTGTTCATTTGGGTTTTCCCGATCCTTCAATTTTACTGTAGCATTATTTTGATTTTCACTTAAACTAGTGGCAGTAATTGCTGTAGTCGTAGCCTTGCAAAAATCGATTGCAAGGGCTCCCACGATGATAACAGTTAATAGGATACGGGTAGCTAACTCCGTTGAAATCATGATTAGGCAGATTCAAAAGTGCTAATATCACGCAAAGCAAAATGTGCACTTGGCTGCTGAGTCGAGTCTCTTCTTAATCGCAACAAAGGACGAAATCTTCGGAAGAGATAATGTTTGAAATACATACATATAAAGTACCTATTGTAATGCATACAAGATTACTCGTGTGTGTTTTAACGAAATTCCTCACGTTTCTTCCTCTTTGTCTTCTGTGTTCTGCTCAAATGCTTCTGATTTTGTCTTTTTTGTTCTTATACATAATCATCTTTTTGCTGTGAACTTTATGTGGACGAGTGAGAAGTTTCAAAGCAAAAAATCCTTTATTGGTGAAGATATTTGCGGTTAATAGTAAAGTTGTAAACTGCTTTAGTTTGCGCTTCCTTCATCAATAAAATTATTGCACGGAAAATGGCAAATGATTCCTGGAAAAAAATAGAGCCAGCATAGGTATATTTTTAAATTCCCAATTTCGTATTGATTTTTGTTTATTCAACAAATAACTAGTTAAAATGATCAATACTAACTTAATTTGAAAACTTACATCACGGGAAAATCAAATTATGTGATAGATGTAAATATCCATTGTCTCTCACCTCCTGTGTTTTTATAGAGGAATTTCTACAGGTAGGTGTTATGCATGCAATTCTGTATATACTTCGGTCAAAATCCTTTGTTCATTCTGAAAAATACAAGTATATGCAAATAAATTTTAAAACAACATCCAAATCACAATATTTAAATGTAGCAATAAATTCCAAATGACACTTTACATTATTGAAATTAACTAATCCTTTACTCGATACTGATGCATTTTAGTCTGTTGGGTATTCTGAGATTTTTTCCAAATTCACCCAGTGATGATCCATATAAGATTGGGAATCACATTTAAATCCAATTTAAGAAACTATGAAAGTAAAAGAAGAAAATGTATAATGCAGAATACAAATAAATTGGTAGTTTGCACGTACTAATCTGGAATTTTTATGAAAGAATCAAAAATTATATTTCTCGCTGTTCACGTTTGTATCGTTGAGATATTTATTGTTTCACTCCAGTTTTGCTTCACTTCACTCACAATTCGACGAGACGACGATTCGAGTTATATTGCTGAGTCCACACACAACTAGAGAATGATCACAGGGTTCCCTCTTTGATACCAATAAATTTAAAGAATCGTCTGTTGTTTTAATTACACTGACAATTGTAACGGCAGTGCAATGATAATTGCAAATAATTTGCTTATAATTATCCTTCCGCTATTCCTCCCACTCATGGTGTAAAGTACAAAAAACAACGAGAGAAATTATTGACAGTTAACGACCTATGAACATGATGATATCTTGAAAATTTGAGGAAACGTTCATCTATATACCTGTCATAATTTGCTTTTCTACTTGTCTTGTTTCCTCCGACACTTAAACTCGGTTTACGTGTATATTATTTTTTGAAACTATAAACAAAATAATAATCGCAACGGTTAAACGGAGATGTGTAAGCATTTCGTTTCAGACACTGGTAAAAATAATTGTGCTTTCCATTCCATTAAAAAAGCAATAATAAGAAACAAAACAGGGAAATAAAGGGAACAATAATTGTGACATTTTTCTTCGTCTTGTTACTCGCTCGTCAGCAGACAAGGCAGAAAGCAAGGCCAAGGCAAATGAGCTTCAAAATGACAAAGAAGACGCACAGATAAAAATTATTTCGCTTCTTCGCTCGCACACAAACGCACACCCAGCCACCAGCAATAACACTTTTTAATGTTGCTTGTCACTTTTTTTGTGTGTTAGTACAACAGCATGTCACACTACATATCTCTTTAACTCACGACGATTAGCTAAATACTGAGTGAGTTTTCACGATGATAGCTTTTCGAAAGATGCAACAACACGCTTTTGCGAAATCGTTTGAAAATGTAAATGTAACAACGGCAGCACGAAAATAGGAAGCTGAAGAAAGAAGATTCGTACTATATAACCACCTCTTCTTCCTATAATATTTCTCTCTCTGACTGTCTCTGTGTAAATATCTATCATCTACTATGCATTTTCTCCTGTGAGTGTGTGCGTTTGTGTATCATGACATTATGAAGATGATCATCATGATGAAGATGGAGATAATCATGTCATAGTCATGCTTTTTGAAATTTTTCTGCGTCTTTTACTACTACAACTACTAGAGTGTCGTGCGAGTAAAAAATAGGAAGGCAGACATATAAGGGGGGAGGGAGTGAGTGAAGTGGAGGAGCATGATTGCAGATTGCATGATGATATTGCAAAAGATACAACAAAAATGACACGATGATGTTCATGACAATGATGTTTCTTGCTACCGTTGGCACACAGACAACGAAAAAGAGTTTTTTTGTATTTTTCAAAAATATATAAAATAAAATGCTTCGTTTACTTATAAAACTATCAAAAAAAGAATGAAAGAAAGGTGCTTTTTTGATGATTGCCTTTTGTATGCGTGCTGCTCTGCTCATTCAAGTTAACTTACACATTATCATCGTTATGTTGTTTGTTTATTTAGAAGAAGCACATTTATACATAATAGCAGTACAGCAACCACCTCCATCAAAAGAGTATTTAGCACCAGCAGTTTATTTAGTAGAACTCTTCAACTTGACAATGACAATTTACTTGACTATATTATAAGATTGCGTACAAATTTAAGGATGTTTGAGGGAAAAGGATTTTCAGGTAAACTTTCCTTTTATTACTGAAACGTACGTTTTGTACAATATTATGCTAACATGCACATAAGCAAACTGGGATAATAGCAGCCCAATGTGTCAACACTTATGTACTTAAAATGTGAAAAGTATATATAATATGTGGTGTTGGTTGGTGTTGCATTGTTGAAAAAAGTTAACGTTACGTATTTCTTGTTCAAATCAATTTACCAATTTAGTGGAAAAAAGAAGCCTAGTGAGTAGTGAAAGAATACGGCAATTTGTGTTTTTAAACGAATTATTGTTCTCAAAACATCCGTTTTATGCATATAATAGAGAGGCAGAAAACAACAATGATTAGGTATTTTTATGTAGGCATGTATTTATTTGCTTTAAGAGAGTTTTTGTTCTGTGCCGAAATGCGCAACGGAGCATTGGTGGAAGGAGTTGGGCGGATGTTAAAAAATTTCTGTAACAGATCTAATGATCTGATGCAGTAATTGCAAAAGGAGCACAAGAAAGTTTTATTAGCTCTCTCCAAAAACCATAATATTGAAATATTGGTGAAGAAGGCGATGACATTTTCAAAGTATTTTAAGTATAACGTTATATTTTATTGTTGTTTGTTGGTGTTTTTTGCAAATTTTAGAAACTGCTTTGAATATAAAAGAACCGGATGAACTTCACCCTTCACCGGTCGATATATAACTTACCACAACAGAATGCACACTAGTATACTGTGGTAGTAGTATTTAGATTTACTGAATGATTACTATCCAGGTCAAGACCTTTTGATTGCAGTCATAATAGTAGACATTCACCATGAAAAGTTAAATATAAAAATAGTTTTTATAAAGATTAACAAAGCAGCCCTTCTACGTTTTTTAGCAGTATTTATGTATTTACAGTTATAAGTTTGAAAAGTTAAATTTGAACTTTCAAGAAAAAATGGAAAGTTATTTTCCCCTCTTCACTCAATCGTCACAGCACAACAATGAAAGTGGACGTAAAGAAAAATCAAACACGCAAAGCAAAATGACGAAAATAAAGTCATTATCCGTTTAACATTCTTCTAAAATTGCCAACTAAATAATGACCACTTATGTAGTTTCATGATTTAGTGACAATTTCAAGTACCTCATCTCAAGAAAAAGCCAATTGATGTCTAATAAAATAGTGTAGTATTGGATAATTAACTAGCTGTTATTTAGTAATAACGGCAAATAGAAAACAAGCAAACAATGAAATAACAACAAACGACTCTCTGTGTACATCAAGTAATTTCATTTTTTGGCCCAGTTTGGTAACAGCAAACGTTGATGATGGGATGAAATTTAAAAAGATACTTGAAGGGACTGTAAGTACTAGCAAATCAGGTTAGTAATAAGGCATTATGAGAGTATCGTAAAATCCATATATGAAACGTGCATATTAATTGCATGGTGTAAAAAAGGAAACGAACAGAAAAAGTTTGGTGAGCAGCAGTACCATTTATTTTAATGCCCTCTATATATCACTTTCTTCCAAAGAGCTGTCAGTCATGTCCTCTGAAATAGAAATTAAAAGAGATGCACACAAATATATAGGTGTACTGCTAGGTTTATATGTATATAGTAATAGTAGTAATAATCATTCGAATAAGATGCATTATATTTTTCGCGTGAGAGTAACCAATTATCTCTCTGTCCTGTCGTGAAGATCAAATTAAGTGGACAGAAGATTGTTGCATATTTATGCATATCCCTATACTTAATCACACATAGACGTCTTACGGGTAGGTATTTATAATTCACAGAGTGATTTGAAGTTTTATGTAGGGATATTTAGAAAAGGATGTTTTCTAAGGTGCCACTCTCTAGTAATTAAATGATAGTATCTTAGTGTTTAACAAAATATATGACGGTTTTATTTACTTTCTGAAGCAGATATCTCTCTTTAAAAGGCCTGCATAATATATGTATTTGAAGTATCATATATGAACTTTTCTGGTGAACAATTTAATGACGTTAGTATATAAAATCGCCGGACTAGAAAATTCATATTAATTCTTTCTCACTGCAGATTTCAAGATTTCAGATGCCGACAATTGTGATGATCCTCTTAATTTGTAATTACAGAAGTGGATAATGCTTCAGAGCATAGTAGACTTCAAATAGTGAAACTTGCATATGCATAAAATATATTTCATATGTATATCTTTTACTGTTAAAATCTATTGAACTTACATATAAACTGATTGAATTATCTTGCAATGTAATTTCAACTGACTAAAATGCTATAATGTAGAATTAAAGTACCGCTCTTTTCGACAAAATTCGAAAGGACAAATTGGTTAGATTTTATTTATTTGACTGTTTGCCTGCCTTATATTAAAACTATGATAAATTGTCATTGACCGATGATGTGTTGGTTATCGAACCCGGACGAGCTGTAATGATGGAAAAATATTTATTTAAAAGCTCTTGGTCTGGCAAATAATGGAGGAAGGACGCGGCGGGGACAGCTAGCAAAAGTGGAGAAATTGTTTACAGAGCAAAATCTTGGACAATTGATATATTTTGGACAGCGTATTTGGTTAAGAAAAAAGAAAAATACAAATTGTGTTGGTAAATTTTGACGAGCGGTTGATGTGCTATAGTACGTGCTACTTGTCAGCTTTCATTATGATTATGTGAAAAATTGACATAGGCACTTGATACTCAAAGTAGAATTGGGTGTTTTTAAATATTTGGGTACCTTAACACGTGTAAAGATGGCAATAATCTGATAATAAACTCTGTCGTGTGCACGTTTTTATCGCAATATGAATGTAGACACGAGCAGGAACAAAATGTTATGGACATACTATGAAAAAGACGAATAAAAAAGTCAGTGGGTTATACGTTATACCCGTGCCGTTGTAGTTCAGTAAGCACAATTACATCTAAAAAATCTTGCATTAGGAATATATCATCTAAGGAGCAATCATAAAATAACATTAGAATCGTTAGTCAAAGTACCCAGCAATGTGCACAAGACATTAATCAATAAAAATGAAAGCAATACATGATACAGTTTTCATTTTATTACAGTGGGTCAGAGCAGATAAGTGCCCGTATAGTTTCATTTTATTACACGCGAGACGCAAACCATTCACGTCACAGACGTCAGGAGTAAGAGACAACAGAGCACTTTTAATGAAATGTAAATTCATTTTTCGGCTTTGTTTTTATCAAATGGAAATGATTGCGTGACACACGGTGAATAAAAAATAAATTCAAGAAATTTCAGACGATTTTGTGCATTCCTCATGCATAATGCACTTGTTGCAGTGCACTGTTGCAATGCAATTTAACTTTTCCTTTTAGTTATATGCATGCTTTCTGTACAGAGGTTGCATGTTTAATTCATAATTGTCACAGTTCAAATACAATGTATTAAGCTAAAATCGAAAGTTTTCAATTAAAACGGTTTATATTTTAAAAGCGACATCTTATGGGTAAATAAAACGTTTTGATGTTCACTCTTATTTTTTATAATATCATGAAACTTAATTTTCCCTAGAAATTTCTATCACAGATCTTAAATATCCTTTTTTTAAATTTCCTTACAACTTAAATGCAAAAGTTATGCAAAGTGCAATATGTCTTGAGAAATTTCAGTAAATTCAAACAAGTGTCGTGAGTCAATGTACCCATCAGTCTAGTCTTTTCAAATAATCTTTTTTCAATAACTTCATAATCATAAAAACTTCACCTTCCTAGTCCTACACACCTTTTAAGCTATAGATAGATCATAACTGGTTGTAGACATTTGTCTTGCTTACTATATATTTAACTACACGATTTACCTACTGACACGACTTGAAGTTTTGCACTTTAAAAATATTGTATTTTGTATTATGTATGATTATGTATGAGGTAGATAATCCTTTCGTAGTAGTCCTTTTGAGAGCATTTTGCTATAAAACATATAGCAGTAAATAAATTTACGAAATTACATAATTTAAATAGAGTATTTGGGTATTTGCAAAATGATGTTTGCATTCATTTTAACGGTTTCTCGATACATACAATTTTTAACAAACTTCTATTCCTTCATTTTATAACTAAATTTTTATCTTCAGTTCATATGCACATCTTCCCAGGCCACACTTACTTTACCTGTTTTTGTGATTAATGGAAAACTAATAAAAACTGTTTTATTCAAAGTCATTTTGTCCTATTCTTTCAGGATGATTTACAGTGATATACCAGCGTGGATACTTGTACAAAAAAGTGCGATTCTCCTAACGCGTTTTTATCAACCAATGAAGTGCACGTTCGATGAAACATGATCATCATGGGATGATGATGACATGTTAGCTTTGCAAAAACGCTTCACTAA
>JAQFYG010005274.1:0-10115 GCA_034694325.1 Entomobrya corticalis
CAGCAACATCTCTCTCTCATCATTTCAGTACTCCTCAGGAGGCACCTTTATGGGCTCCTGAGGAGGAAAGCATATCATTTCTGGGGAATATTTCCCTTCTCATTCTGTCAGTTGGAAACATTCCGATACCAACAAGACGGAATTAAATTAAGTGCTAGAACATTCACACTCTCCAGACGCAGTCTCTATAACCTAGCGAGCTTATCATTTCTCCCACGGGCACCAGCACCATTCTTCTTTGTGCGTCATAGTAAGCCTCCGCCCGTAAAAAGAATTTAGCTTTGTTGAAGGCCTCAACGTAATTGTCACTGATATCGCTCTCATTTCAACCAGCTTAAAGGCCTTCCAGAAGAGATACACCAACTGCCGCTAGATAAAAACATGAAACAGCCCAAAATGATCAACATAAGGAAAACAAGCCAGATATAGAAGCTTCTGACGCCAGCCAGGAAGAAGAATCTGATTCTGAGAATAACGTCCAGAAGACCATTGACGACATCAACATGTCTCAAACAGGCCCCCAGATCCATCTGCGATTTATTCAGCCTCAGCAGCAGCCGCCGCCGCAGCAGCAGCAGTCGCCATACCCAGTACTTCCAGCACTGTTGTAGCTTATCAGCCTCCGTAATTTTCACCTTACGTTCGTAGGAGACACCATTGTCTCTGAATTTCTACGCAAATATAAAAATTATTTTAACACATTGGGATTCTCGGACGAACAAAAGCTCCAACGGCTTTACTTACATCTCACCGGTTTGGTTTATCAATACATACGAATATGGGAAGATCATCACACCGGGGCGACTTTTACATTTGATGACGCCGTCGCCAGGCTCAAACAGTTCTTTCGTTCAAAGGCTACTAAAAAAAAGAGCACAGCCGTCAACTTAAACTTTGCAATCTGGAAAAGAACGAAAACGTAGAAACGTACTACAAGGACGTCGTCCGTCTTTGCGAAAAAGTTGGAAGCTTTGACCAAAAGGGCATCATTGCTCAAATCATAAAAGGGCTACCCAGAAACATTGGGATACAGATATGGGCACAAGACCCTTAAGACACTACACAGCTCTTCGACCTTCTAGTACGGTTTTCCAGTTACGAAAGCTTGACTGGACAGAAAAACCAGGTACTATCCGGGGAAGATGTAAACTTTCTCACTGATAAACTTGTATCCAAGTTACAAAAAATGGGTTTCTACAAAAAACGTCGAGCATCGTCGAGATCAGGAAGAGGAAACAATAGTTACCAGCGTAGTTATAATAGCTACCGTCCTCCTTGCAATGATCGCGATCGTAAAGACCGTCCACGGCACTCCAAACCAAACAAAGGCTACTCTACTCCAAGGTGTAAACAAGGACAAAGAATAGACATCACAAGTTATGATGATACTTGTCCACGTCAAGGCAATCAAGGAAATCGTGGATCACGCCGACCCTGTCATCAACAAGGAAGCCGCCGCAACGCAACAATTAGTAGTGGTTCCATGCACGTCAGTCCAACTATAATGATCGAGCCGAAATGTTAACAATGTCCAGAAAGAAGTCTAAGATCATCATCTACCATTCCCGGCCAACTCAATGCCACCTCCGGGAAACGCCCAATAGTGACAACAGACAATGTGGAATGTCTGCACGTCAGTCGCTCATCAGTCCACCAACCCTTCCGAAATCTTGTCCTCATCAAAGCAACCATAAATGGAATTAGCACATTAAGTTTAATAGATTCAGGAAGTTCCATTTCGGTAATACCTTAAGATTAAGTTAATACTCCTAGTGATAATACTAAGTGCATAAGATTAAAAGGTGTCACAGATAGCACAGTTTCTGTACCTACTAAAATAACATTAACAATTCCAGGCATACCTACTTAATATGTATTTTAAGGATATTCATTGAACATTCCTAGGCCCATAATAGGCAACGTATTTTTATCCCGTCACAATGCGAGAATAGATTATACCGCAAAATTAATACACATAGGTTCATACCATATTCCATTTTACATGGAGAATGAGGAAGTTAATTTACTTCTTCCTAATGACAGGGAAAAAGTTAATGGTTTACAAGATTTAGCATTATCATCTCATGAGAATGGGTTTATCACCATTTACACCACATTCGCAGGTTACTTTCAACCTTCTACAAAATAATTAGAAGAGTTAAATTTGTTATTATTATTCACATTCACATGTTCATTCACACACCAGGTTTCCATTAGAGTTTCCAACTCACTCCTCATCAGATTGGAGCTCACCAGTTTTGCTCATTCGTAAACCCGATAAGACATTTCGTCTTTGTGAAGATTTCGAAAGAATCAACTCTATTATTAAAAAGGATTATTTTCCAATGCCAAGACTTGGCCAGATATTTAGCTCACTGTATGGAGAAAAATGGATCAGTTCTATAGATTTAAATAATGCATTCCACAATATAACCACAATAAAAAAGCTGATTCAATTCGTTTAATTCAACTCCATATATTCAGGATAGTCAACAATTTTGAGCACTAGTTAAACAAAGTATTCTTCGAACACATTACTAGTATAACAAAGCCCATTCTTCTGTTGTGCTCATACACGTTAGTTAGTCATACACCTGTCACAATAATCATAAGCCGTATCCTGGATACTAGCCCTGATTCGTTCACCATATTCATGTAATATATTAAACTATTAACAATATTAAAAATTGCAACAGATGTTGATAAATTCCGTATTTGGATCAATTAATAGTTTAAGCTGTAACTTGCGCTACCTTGGCAAGTCACCACCATCTTTTTACCTTCGCTGAATTATCTGTTTATGCTACATGCCTGTGTGTAATTTAAAAAAGCCGAAAAAACAGCCTACCCAAAATATGCCTGTGTAAATCAAAGTATCTAAATACAAAACAATGCAATTTTTCATCAATTAAAAAAAATTAAGTTAAAAATAGTATACATAAAATAAAATATCAGTGTATATGAAAATATATCAGAACTATCAGTGTATATGAAAATATATCAGAACTATCAGTGTATATGAAAATATATCAGAACTATCAGTGTATACGAAAATATATCAGAACTATCAGTGTATATGAAAATATATCAGAACTATCAGTGTATATGAAAATATATCAGAACTATCAGTGTATATGATAGTGTAAAGTACGTTTAAAGTATTTATTGTACCAGTATAAGCCAATTTAAGGTAAAACACAAGCCAAGAGAAAGTCCAAAATATATTTAAATGTTTGTTTGAAATACTTGAGCTGTGTTCAATTTTTTGTCATAGGTAAAGTGATATCTCAGTTAAACTCTATCCAGTCATTTTTAACTTACGATTAGACCAAAAATAGATACAACCGTATCAATAACCCAAGATTAGTTAGACCAAATAGACCAAAATATAAAATACTGTAAAAGTAAATACAGTTCAGTCTCCCTATAGTAGCCTTCAATACAGTGGCACCTCGATATAATTGCCTACCTTTTTCCCGCTTTTTCATTTTCATGTATATTACCTTACAACTTACATCTTTTATGACTGCATCCTGAAAAAAGTCTATATTCTCCCAATTTTGTACCCCGAATTTCACAGACCAAAATCCTCTAAGTGCTTACATTTCGAAAGTTCTAAATCCTTTTAAAGTTTCCAGATGTAATGACAAAACGCATCTTTGAAATTTCAAGATGCGACTACGAGTAAAACCTATTTATAAAATCTATAATATGCCATTATAAGGAAGGTTACTTTTAATATTATAATTTCATAAGTTTTGTTTCCCTTTGGCGTGCATGTATATTATAATGAATAATTTTCCCAGACTTCAATTTGATGACAAAATCTTAATTATTTTTAAACCTAATTTTTACTCTTGACAGCACCAAGGTGGTTAATAATTAAATAATTGGTTGTAAAAATTTTCTTCATTTAGGCTAATCAAACTGAGTTTTTCCTTTTACTAGTGTGTCCTTAATTTTGCAAATTGCACCATAATTTATCATATCTCTATTGATTAAAAATACTACTTAAAGCTTACTTTGCTACTTTCTAAAATCGTGCTATCGCCTATGCCACAAATTTTACTTACAAACTTTTAAAACCTTCTATAAAAATACACGACATGTAAAACAAGCATTCAAAAAAGACTTAAGACACTCCTTTAAAACATTGTTTTGTTACCGTGACGACTGATACAGTGATTACGGAAACCAATATTATGTGATAGTGGAGGCATCGTACGAAAGCTTTCAATTCTAAAAAACGGTACTAATTTGTACACAAGCACAATATGACGAGTTAAGTTAAACATACAAACAAATCGCCGGCTGTGAACTATCCAGAAAGTTTAATCTAATTTCTAATTCGTGACATTTTGAACAAATAACTTCAGTAATACCTAATATTGAAAAATACCAAATGTAATTTTCAACGATAAAACTGTCGATTTATTCTTATTTACGCGCTGTGTTCATGTTTGCAATAACCGGCAATGGTGGTGAAACCGGACGCGGCTTTAGTTTTTAACTATAATCTCAATTAAAAATCGAACATAACTTTTTAACCTTACATTTCTTCATTTTCAGAGTTCTTTGCCAAAAATGCTGCATCTTCTTTGTAATGAGTACTGAAGGTGCATTGTAAATGAGTCGTCCACAGCATTTAGGTTCCATATTTCTCCTAATCATTCCATCATATAGTTACTAACGATTCCAGATTCTCCAAAAATGGAATGGCAAGAAGCCTATTCAAATATCCAAATCTTTTAGTTAGGCATGTTGCGGTCCCATCTGAAAAAATAAGCAAAATATTTTGCGTAGAAATTTATATTTGGTAACACTAAAACTTGATAAAAAATGGTTTAAATTTACCCATTTACCTTCAAAAAATTTCCAATATGTAAAACATCAAAAGTGTAAATTGACCTTTGGATATCAATAAATTGTTCCCTTTTTGTGAGAAAGATGACTTGGTATTGAGCTGTACTGTCTTCTCGACTTTAACAATTTTCTAAACAAAAAACGTATTCACAAAAGATTCAGTTTTATTAAAAATGACTTAAACGAAAATAAAGCTCCAATGCTCAGGATTTCCAACAAAAGTGTTTTATGAAAATGGAATTTTTAATCAAATAATTTTCCAGAATTTCATACACATTTTGTAGTTTGCTAAAATCAGTAATAATTGTTACAGAATGGGCAGTAATCATGTATATTATTAGAAATTTTTTCTTCTCGTATTTATTTCTATTGTCACAGAAACTAATCACTACAATGAAATATAATAAATCAATGGTTTAATACCCCACTTATTATTGTAGAATATAACATTACAAAATCATTTGGTGGAAAATATTTTCTATTAACTTTATTTTCAAACGACACTTAATCCAATTTGGTAACATTTTGTATCAGGCTACACTTCACACCATATGACATGAAGAACCATCTGAAAAAAAAATCATTTTTTTTCCAAATAATCAATTCACATTTTATACTTTTTAGATCATTTTACCCGAATAAAAGTGACGGCGTATTCACCAAAGAACTCACTCAAGGTGAATGAAAGGTGGCAGAAAATATCATTATGATTTTACTCACATTCATCTGAACCCAGAAAAAAATCTTCAGGTGTAAATACACCAAGCTACAAAAATATCAGCATCAAAAAAGCAAATGAATATACAACCAGCATTCTGGCATGACTGTTTTTGGCAGCGCAACACGATGATGATGATGTGGGTTTTTTTGGTGCATTCAACTTGTGGTTTTCAGGTTTCTTTTTGCACTGGTTAGTCGGTCCGGTTTGTGGTAGTTTTGGATCTTTTATTATCTTGTTCATGTATGTACAAGGATTATTCGTTCAAAACATTTTGTATGGAGAAGAGCCGCAGTTTGTTCTTGTGTTCGTTGAGAGGGTAGAAAATTTGAGGAAAAAAATGCACACAAGGTAAAGTAGGCTCGACCAGAAAAAAGTGAACATCAATATTATTATGCTGTATGAGTTATACGTGTTTCGCTTCTTCCTTTTTTATTTTTTCGCTGCATAAGTTTTGACGCTGCCACAATAAGATAAAACAGTATTGTTTTGTTACACGTCTAGATGATAACATAATGAGTGCGAAGATTATTTTTCTGTAGTAAATGGTTGTTATTATGTGCACTCTTTTTTGATAATATCAACAGCATGATTATTATACTTGCACAATTGACATTTCTAGGTTTTGTTGAAGTACATTTTAGATTTGATGTAAATTTTATTTATAAAATGTTCGAGATTTTAAATTTTACAAAATACCATAGGGTTAGCAAGGGGAAAATTCAGAATCATGGGGTTTTGCTCGTCAAATTTGTCAATTTTTTTGGAAAACCCTTAAAATCACAAAAATGTACAGGACAAGTTACTCACAAAATTAAATAAGTATTAGGAAAAACATGTCAAAAAGTTATTTTGTCTCGGGTTAAAGCCAGGATATCTATCAAAGTTAATGCATCCACCACATTATTTTTAATTATTTAGCATCGAATATTGAGGACCATAGACAAAATTCTTTCCACATTGGTTTAAAAAAATACTATTTGTAGCAGGAATTTCCAGCTATTGCAACGAAACAAGAAGACAATTTTTAATTGATAGCATAAAAAATAATTCATATTAATGAACCACTGAAGGTTTTTTATTCAAATTAATTTTTTATTTCAATTTTCGACCTCAACGATAAGTATTCCCAGGCTGGCGGCTTTGTGAAACATGAATATATATAGAACTTCATATTTTAGTTGTAATAGCATTGCGAAAAATCTGAAAATTTGTTTTTGTTGGTTTGTATGAGTGCGCAATCATACAATATGCTACTAGATGGATTAAATGTATCAAATTATTGTTCAGGTAACAGACAAAAGTAGCCAAATCTTATTTGATGGTCAACTGCTTGAACGAGATTACAATAAGAATACAAATATGAAAGAATATTTTTTTGTCGCAAACAATAAAATTGGCAATTTCATGCTAGTAATTGGAGTTGTTATAGCCAAGGTAATGAAATGTTCTATAAATGTTCATTAGTTTGGTGATTTAAAAATATCTTATTAGGCTTTTACATAATAGGAAAAAGAAGCTTTTATCATGTTTCTATTTTGGATAGCATTGATAGTTGAATATTTAATAGCTTTAGTTGTCGTTGTGCTATAGTGGTAATTTGTTGACGAAAATATCAAAACAAAATTAAATGCCAATACTAGTACAAGCAAAAACTTTGAACAAAAATGTAACCGCACCGAGGAAAAAACTTGGAACAAACTCTGCAATTTTTATTTTTTTAAAATATATCTTTGCTCGTTGATGTTTTGTTAATTATCTCACTGTCTTTATTTTTCATAAAATACAAAGCCAAACTGCGAATTTTACATAGCATAGAAATTATTTCTCTCCGCCTGGGTATCTTTACAATAAAGGAACAATCCTTTTTTAGCACTCCTTTGCGTCAAATGATCTCGTAAGTTGTCCAACTACACAAGTTGTGTTGCATATCAGTCAAAAAATCATGCGATGTAGATTTGTGTAATCATATATAAATTTGAAAAACATAAGTTTTCAACGGTAAAACTTAGCGATAAAAAGAGTGTATTTGTATTTGATTAAAATGGGAGGTTATTCCAAATGGGGCTGCTCGGATTTCGTAAACATATTGCATACTGTGCACAACTTATTTAGGAAGGCTAGGACCAGTATTGAAGTGACAAGGGTCGGAATAGAAGTCACATAAATTACGTAATGATGGATTAAAATGAGTCAATTCACGTAAATTGCAGAATAAATGAATTGGAATGGGTCGGTTCAAGTACATTACTTAATAATGGATTAGAAATGGACAGTTCAAGTATATTACGTAATAATTGGATGGAACGGTTTCATTCAACCAAATTCACATGGAAACAAAATTTGAAGCCTAAATTTGAAAATTTAGCAACGATTTATCTCAGCAACCAATGTAGATATTTGAATAAAATTTTGTTAATAAATACTAGTGATAGATGCATTATAAAGCTATGAAAACCGTCCAAAAAGCGTGATCTAAGACTACGATAACAATTATAATTTTTGTGAAAAATTTTCTGAAATTCTGTGATTTTAGCAAAATTTTTTAAAATTTATTGCTGTTTAGACAGCCGCGTCCTATAGGCTGTTTGGTAAAGGTCGCAAAAAATACCACGCAATCTTGTATGGGCTTGCTTGGAAACGTGTTATAAAAAAGTTGTAGTGCTTTTTCTCTTTCTCCTTACTTTTGCAATGAAAGTTTGCATATTGCATAAGCCTGGCCTATTTTTTTGTATAACATATAAGTAAAAAAAATCACACAGAAACACAAAACTTTATGTGTCTTAATTATGGTAATAATTTTTTAGAAAACTAAATTTTCAAGCAGATGCTATCTGTAAGAAGAAAATACTATGGACGAAAAAATGCAGCATAAAGATAATATTTTATTGTCAAACTCATTGCATTCTAAAGACGACAAACCACATATTTTCCCTATAAACAATGTAACCAATATCATAATCTATTCCAAGTCAGAAATAAACATGTAATATTTTTATGTTATAATTGCAAATTCACTAACGCTATAAAACGTAAATGTTAGTTACCATTACATGATGTTTATTCAAATTAAAGCAGAGGAGAATAAAAATATTTTGGAAAATATAATTAAGTTATAAATAAACGGCTGTCAGTAAGTTTTACGAAGATCATAATCCTGAATTTAAAAATAAATTATGATTTGACCCTTCCAATAAGTAAACAGACATTTAGACTACTGTATTTGTTTGACATTTTTGTTATTGTAGATGATATTGAGTTAATTGATAACCTTTTCTGAGACAGTGTTTGCCTGTGTTTACTCTGAAATTTACAACAAATAGTCTTGCAGCTCAAAATATAATAAAACTGTTCTTCAAAAAAATGTATTCATATTACAGGAAAACCAAAATCTTTTAATTTATTCTCAAAAGTTCCACATCGACACATTCAGTAATGATTACGTTATCTTTCTAAAGATAAATGCACTAAGGTCATTGTCGATGTAAGATTAATTATTTCCTCTGAAAATATATTTCAGCAAATTTCAGTGTCCAACTAATCAAAATACAGTGGAGTGACTCCATGAGTAATAGGAGAGGGTTGACATCGATATTCAAAAATCGAATTTTTTTATGATTTTCGTAATCCTTGTCAAAAATGAGCCTAAGGTATTCAGAACAAAAATTTGAAAAAATCTCTCCTCGATTCAGGAAATGGGTATATAGGGTCAAAATAGCTGTTTCAGTGGGCAGTGGATTTTTTCGTCCCTAATTGAGATACTGACGTGAAACTTGGTATGCAGGTTCCTCTACCGGTTCTACAGGGAGAACATGAGAAAAATTCGGAATATCGTTAACCGGAAGTGGTTCAGGGGGGCCAAGTGACAAAAATTTTATGTATGTATTTTTGTTAGGCACTTCTCTCCAAAATCTATTCAGTTGTTGTTCTTCTGTCCTCCTCAAAAAAGTAAGCTGCAATAATTTGTGTGTAGAAATTAATTCCTGTAATCTCGCCAAAGAAGTAAATTGTAAATTAAATGTTAATTGGTGAAAGTAGTGCCAAAAAATAGACAATTATTATTAAAATTTAATCCTAGAGCCCAGCAATTAAATAATTATTGTGTAGTACAAAGCACGAGTCAAGTTGACTGTTTTTTTTTGTGAAAAGGCATCGAAAGCGGATTAGTTTTGATAGTAGACAGGCATTCATCAGTAACAAATCACTGAAAAACTAGCTAGTGAATGAGAGGGTAATTACGAAAAAACCTTCAGTTATTCAGTGTTTGTTTTATAACTGAATTGAACTGAACCCCCCAACATTCTGGTGCCGTTAGACTCGAGAATCCTCAGTAGCAGCCAGTGAATCAGTGAATTATTACGTCATCGTGTCGAAAGTGGAATCAACCATGTCGGAAGAAAATGTGTGGACCGTTGCGGAGCTGGAGGCGGAGATCGAGGAGAAAAAAGAACTCATCAAAACTGCCAGAAGCAAGAAGAACGCTGCCCACGAAGCTCAATTAGAATTGGCAAAATCAACCTCCATGGATGCTCGT
>JAQFYG010005275.1:0-10115 GCA_034694325.1 Entomobrya corticalis
GCTACAAAACAAATGTACCTACTTGTAACTGCCAAAAAATTATTACATTCCTTCATATAACTCTACTCGTGTAAGCACTCAAGTTTTCAGTACAAATATTACTTGGTGGTCGCTACCTCTTCTGCACATGGATTTACGAAAATAGCAAGTACCGTATTGCACTAATGGCAAACTACTCAAACAAGCTATTGTTTGCACTCGTACATGACACTTTTATTGTGACTTTCTGACGCCGTGAAAAACTGCTGGATGGCAAGGTATCACTTGCCACAGATACATATAACGGTCGATGATGATGGGCAGAGAAAATGAATTATTGATAAGCGCTTTACTATATTTTTCAAAAAATCTGGTAGGATACATAAATAAAATGTTGGTTGACTCACAATAGAGTTGGCTTTACTCGTTAGAAGTTTACACGGTAAAATGAGAAAGAAAGAAACAATTTTGAAATGCCCATTTATATACCCATCTTAAGCATGTACACAAAATGATTACATTATTAATATTATAAAAGTATAAAAGTGTATTACAACTGATATTAAAACAGTTTTATGTACGTTTAAGGTATAATATTTTCCAGATAGATAGAAAAAGTACGTGATGATGAAATGTTTATGTGTGTTGGCAAGTAGCTACGTCCATTAAATTATGTCAGACATTCTTGTCATATAGACGATTCTGTGGATGAGCTTTGCAAATGTGGATGAATGAACAAGAGTTTAAACCAGAATGTTTGACTATATAGTATAGTAGTAATATTCAAAGTTTGTTGAAAGCATGATAAGTTACGACTTCTAATAAAACACGATAATTTTATTATTAAAAAATATCTTAAAATGTCTGAAAGCAAAACAGGGCGCACCAAAATGCTTTTGACAAACAACTTTTTAATTCTACCATGTACCACCTCTACATCATATCATCTCAACCAAGGCCGACATTTGACAATTGCAAACTGATTTGTAAACATTTATCTGGAGTCTGTATGCTTGTTACGAGATAATGGTTTGGAGATAAGTTGTTGCCATAATGAAAATAAATAGGAAAGTGAAGTGGTTGTTGGCACAGCTTTATTTGTTTATCTCGAAGGAATGATATCTATTTATAGCAGCATTATGATTTTTTAATACAAGCAATCTTGTTTACCTCGCGTCTACTTCAAAACTCACATGCAAACTGTGCGACGTGTATCGTGTATGTATACAACAGGTGAAGTTTAGCTGAAATGGAATTCGATGAAAGAGTAGAAAAATAATTCATTATGCGCACTTGACGGTCGACGTCGCAATATTATTTGCATGTTTAACTGACAGTTCGGAAAAACAAAATGAATGAGGGACTGGCAATTTCTAAGATTTGGGAAACTTTTAAACTTCATTTGTCAAAAACATAGAGAGAACTCCCTCCTTGTTGATTTAAATTAAAAAATCCAAATTTGTCAAGTGCGCTAAAGATTATTCAATATTATATGGAAGTTTCACCAGATTACTGAACTTACTTGTGGAATGAATGACATAGTTAAATAAATAAACTAGTTTTTACACTAAGTTTACTCTATTAAATATTATATGTTTATGATATACATGTTATGTTGCATAGCTTCACCGGGTGATAGTAGACGCTCAAATTAGAAAATATCACAAACGAATTTTCAGAAAATGACAGCTCTTTACTAACTACTTATTAGATTTGGAAGACAACAGGAAACACCTGTGTCAACCTATAATAAGACATTAACAAGGCAAAATAGACTGCCAGCTATTTACTCTTCCTTCTTTCCATGAAATCAGAGAAGAAAGAAAAGTAATAAAGAAACACAAAAATAAGTCGAAGAAAGCTGGTCACATGCATGCTCATGTATCGACTACTATCGCATCCATCCTTCTTGAACTTCCAGGAAACTTGAAAATCTACATGTATACGTTGCTGATGATGACGCTCGTAGTTCACTCTTTGAGGTTTCCTACTGAAGCCAAAAAGCAGAAAAAATATATTTACTTTCTCTGCACATACAACAAGGCAAAAAGGCCTCATTCGTTTGGTTGGCTGGTTATGGTTCGACGGAAAAGAAACAAACGAGGAAAAACTACTCCATAACAATAATGGCTATTATTATAACGAAGACAACTCTCCAGTTTTCACTTCTAGTTGCGCTAATAAATTCTCCAGTACTGCTACAAGCGAAAGTTTCACTTCTTTTCTCTCCCTTTAAAGAAACTAACAAGATAATAGAAACTTAGCTAATATTGTGACCAACTACTGGTATAACTTGTAAAAGAAGAGTTTCATAACAACTGCATGCATCACTATCACCATTACAGCTTCTCTAAAGTTAAACAAGTATCGTTTTTAGGTAGATAATAATAAATGGCAAAAAACACATCGTATATAAAGTAGTAAATATGTATGTCAGGCATGTACAATGTGCACACGTTCATTCATCTTTTGTGCATAACTTATGTAATAAAGTTTCAAAAGTGTACACTAACAGAAGATGAGAGAGAAAACTGAAAGTCGAGGTGCCAAGTAAATTCATATTATTCTGCCGTGTATTCCAGAGATGCAAAACACATGAATATTTTGGTGCGCTAAAGAATGAGGTGATATAAAAGGCTTTAATGCATATCATCATACATAAATGTGAAATATCTCTGTGCATGATCAGTAGGTGCTATCCAAACACTCGACATTATATTCACGTCATTTAGCTGAAAATGCTTACTATTACTTTGCAGTCGTACTTTTTTGCTATGTTCTTGAGCATTCATTATTATACCATTTTCATTCTCCTGTTGTTGCCCTCTTTCTCCTCCATGTGCTTTCACACGTCATATGCGCTATGTGGTATATATTTCATTGCAAGCGAGTGTTGAGTGCTGAGAAGAAGGAAACAAAGGGAGAATAGGAGAGCACACGACAAAATGTGTATGTGGAACGACGAGGAAGAACCACTCAATTATTTAAGATTATAAGGGAAGGAGGGGCGATAGAAGAAAGGACAAAAAATGAAATAGATACATCGCTCAACAAGAACAGGAAGTGTATTGTGCTATTCTCTCTGAGCCTGACGCTTCTTATTATTCACTTGATGTTTTTCCTTCTGCCATAATAATAAAAGTTATAGCAGTGGAAAGTGCTGCTCCTCTCTTCTCCTAGTTCAAGTGTCGTCGCTTTCTTTGTACATCTTACCCCAAATGATTACAAAGGTGGGCTCAATTTCAGTAGAAGATTTGGAGTTTTATTTTCGCTCTGAAGAATGTAACGAAAAAAAACCTCTTCATGGTGAATGTCAAAGAAAAATTAATAAAATTTTGGACTTTTATGAAATATAAAAAGTAATGTTGCAGTATTGATGGAACAGGTTTTACGAGGTTATACAAATTGCCATTTGAAATTTCATGTACGTAAATCCTTATAGATGCAAATATGCAAATAAAAGTAAATGCTTACTAAGAAAGTGCTTAAAAATTGCAAAAAACTGTTAAAATATAGGGCTATCGTATTTGTGTATAATCGTATGTTTATATACAATATTATAAAAATAGTCCTAAATTACATGTCAGTGGTGCAGTTGGATGCGCTTACATCCGTTTGGAACTATACGGACCAATATGCGACCACATCATTGAACTAATACCCATTCAACAGCTTCTAGAGTAGTTTGCTCAACTTATGAATTTATAAGAAAGCCATCAAATACGGTTGACTAAAGCTTCCAAACAGTAAATACTGGAATCCTAGTGTCTTGGTTACCTCAATACCACTTGCAAAGCTCTTGTTGACCGCCCTTAGTATTGAAATCCTACAATCCTATACAACTTTTGTAAACACAGGAATTTATTTTCTTCCATTTTTAAGTCATTGCTGAATTGCTGAAGAACTGTAATTTTAAGAATATAAGAAATAATATAATTTTAAATGTAAAACGGTAAATGTTTCAGCAGCTATAAATATTATCATCAACATTTCGTAACTAAATATTATGCAAATTTTACGATCGATGCAAAACAGTTTTATTTTTAAAGCATGCGACGAAGTGCGGCCACGTATCCATATTCCCACATTTGTCTTCTTACAAAATGCCCTACGGAGCTATTCAGCCTACATCAGCCATAAAATATGACAAAATCTATTGTAGCGTTCATCACAAAAGAACCAAGCAAAAAGGATATGTACTTTTTTATTATTAGGTATTCAAATTACGAAATATAAATACTTATCTTCACCAAGAGCCGTTATAATGAGACTACTACCTCCAAAGCCAATTTGCCCTATTTTATTCAAATAATAATACTATATAAAATGTGATATCATTTACATTCCAAACAATGTAGATTAGAATGGTTTATAGAGAACTAAAATACTTTTCACTCAACCATCAAGCATTTTTCCAAATTCGACTAAAGAAGAAAGAATTTCAAAGTGTTTATATAAGTCCAGTAGGGTGGAAAAAGGATGTGTGGGAAAAAGAGGTTTTCAGCAATAATTTTCAAGGAGAAAAAGTAGTTGAAAGCACTTGGAACTTATATAAAAGCGATTTAGAAAGCGAACAAGAACAAAAGTATAAAAATAATGATATTAATAGTAACACATCTAACAATGTTTTGCTTACTATTACATTAATACTTATACAAGTTCTAGCATAGCAACAGCAGTACAAAAATTTATAAAGGGAATTAGTAGAAACGTGGGATTGTAAGTATCCTTGTAAGCTCTTTAGAGCATTATACGTACATCATTATCTTGCACATTCTCTTCAAAATCTAGTTCATTCTCCGTTAATCTTTTTTGATGAACAAAATAGTCCAGTAAAAACAAATGAATTCTAGACAAACGTCAGTTGACTACAGTTTTAAATTTTACTTTTGACATTCACTGTCAGCAGATGTCGTCACTTTATTCTCTAATAATGACCATTTTCAGATTCATGCAGTGAAAACCGCTGTAAAAAAGGACTAATAAGGGCAAATGAACAAGAAAGGTCATTTTGTGCAAAGAACTCTACTACACATGCAGCTAGCAAGTTTTCACAGGATTCCACAAAAAAATGTTGTATCCGCGCCTGAGGAAACTTTCCATCCTTAAAGTTCAAAACAAGGAACGTTAAAAGTGTGCATACATATTGCACTAAAACTATTCGTACAAGTGTATCATACGCTTTTCCCCTTTTTTCTGGTACCTAAATGTCAAGTACTCAAAATAACAAAAGTGTTTAAATTGTTCTTCCCTCTGCCACATCACATGGGGAAGAGAATAAGAGAATTTTTTCTCACGACGTTGACGACCGTCAAGTGAGACAATGCTGAAAGCCTCTACATCCACAACAACAGAAAAAGACACACAAGCTTATTTGCAAATTTATCTCTATGTGCAGCAGTAGCAGCAAGGCATTTTCTTCTGCTTACCTTCAGATGCTCACATTACTAGCCATAAACTCCATAGTATTTTTAGTCTGTCTAAATGACACTAGAAGAAAAGGTTACAACTTTCTACGATATTATTATGTACATGCATCGTCACATTATGCCTTTTCCTTTTTAAGGTGAGATAGCACTTGACTGACGTTACTTATGAGTGATAAAACTGAGCCGTCGTTCCATAATAGTATTTTCTGCTTTGCCCATTTACCTATAGTATGTTTTGTGGAAAGACTATTCTGTTTTTTTGCGTGCCATTGTAAAGCTAATCTTAGCATTCCTGGAGAGAATAATGGTATTATTATTATTGTTTCTTTTTCCTGACTGACTTGACTTGAAAGTGTTTTGCCCAGCATTTATTTACTGTTGATCACTACCACTCCGCAACTAGTAGCAACACTACTGGTTGGTATTGATGTAACAAAATCCATACATGAGTAAGAAGCCAAAAAAGAAACGAAGAAAACAGAAAAGACAATAATTTCTTTCTGTTCTAACATTCTTTTCCTTTATTTTCATCCCACAAAGAAAAATATATAAATGACATTGCCTGGCTGGATGTTGGATCATCTCACATGGCATTATTGCCAGACACGCTCGTTAGTGGAGGTATGGGAACACTTTTTATGTAATGATTGAAGGAGCCTGTGAGGAGAAGAGAAAAAAATAATAAAAAATAAAGCAGCTACATATTCTAGAGAAACAGCATATCTTGTTCCTTTTTTATTTCCTAAGTTTACCAACCAGCCAAGTCTCCTGACAGCAGCCGCAGTCAAGCAGTCTGCAACTAGAAAAGAAGTTTGATATTGTGTGCTCTCACTTTCTCCCTCTAAAAGTACCGGTTCTTTTTCTTCGTCTTATACCAATCACTTCTTACTACAATTTCTTTTCCGTTTCTTCTTCTCTTCTTCCTCAACTGCTCACATACTACTTACATCATAAGTACATATACACACGTTTCTCTCTCGCCGCGCTCTCCCTCTTGTCTCCACACTTACCCACATACACACACGCTCACATGGAATCATGCCCCTTTTCTATATGCGCTTTCTTGCTCAGTGTAAAAATATAAAAGTAACTTACTTATCCATTCTTTCTCTCGTTTTCTTTGGGTGGGGCTCATGTTTGAAGAGAGGGCCTAGATAAACTGAACGTGCAAAGTATACTTTTCCTCCTTTTGGCCTGTGTGCTTATTCCACCAGCTTTGTAAGCTGCTATTATATGTACCGCTGCTGCTGCCGTATATGTGGCTCCTGTTTACAAAGGAGGGAAAGTTAGAAAGAGAAAACCCTGAAAATGGCCCGCTCGTTCCGTGTGTGCATCAACCAACAAAAAAGGATATTCACCTTATGTGATATTCCATTATCGCGGTGGTTGGTCCTCTTGCATTTTTTAACTCAATCCACTTACAGTGAAATCCTTCCCGAATCTGTTTCTTCTCCTATGTATCTATATTATGTCTAGTGAACAACTCGCCGAGTTACAAGTTAGTTTTGTTTATAGCAAGCGCGTTCACAGTGTTCTCTTTCAAGGGAATGGGGTAGAGTACAAAACGGAGGAATCTTCTTTTTTTCGCAAATTTTTCGTGACTGGAAGTTGAAAGAAGCAAGTAGTAGAAGGGATAGACCAATATATTCATATAAATAATGACAGGCATGAAGTGCTCTATTGACACGGTTGTTGCAAAGCAGTAGCCCTACTAGCTGTAACTGTCACTGATGTTACTTACCATTGTCACTGACATTTTTGCCATCTATATTACACCACGTTCAGTTTTAAACAAATTTCCAATTTTTCCCAAGTTGAATACACACAATCCAAGCATATTTTCGTTTGGTTTTTTAAAGCTAGCATTACGTGACACACATAATATGTAAAATATGATAAAAAATAATATAATATTAAGCATGTCATGGGTGAGCAGTACGGTCTTGACTTGACAACGCAACGCCGCCGCGAGTATAAACGTATTTTTCCCAAGTATGACATAAATGCGTTGTGAAAGGGCAAAAAACCAATTTGTTAATAATACCTGCATGCACGTCTACACTACTACACGAGAGCATTTTCATACATATTTAGATAGTTTCGTAATATTCAATCCCGACACTGTCACAGCTAATTTCTGTTCATATGAAGTTACGTGACAAATATGAGAGTAACAACATAACTGTAAACAAAGAATTAGGAAAATACCTATATAAAGTATTATTCTCATTGTCCTATATCAAGTTTTTTCAAACTTTTTCATGCTTCTTCTTACTCCATCCACCTCTAACTAACCAGTATATTATACACGGTAGGCAGTTGCTGGATTGTCATTCTATCCAATCCTGTACCGTGAACGGTATAATCACATTAGGACCACATAATCCAACACGTACCACCTTGAGAAAAAGTAAAAAATAAGTCTAGTGTATTTCCACATAAAAATGGGAAAAGTTATTGAGCAGAACCGGAAAAAATCTGACTATCTGCTGTTGCAGATACAATTGCAATCGCCAAATCTATGATGAAATAAAAACATATTTTTATCTACGAATAGAAAATGACTACATATATATGCTTCCCTTAAAGCTAATATCGTCTCCAATAGATATCTTCTTTCATTGCACCACAAAAACCATCAATTTTGTTTTCTCTCTGTCCCTCCTTCTGTTTGTCTCTCCGTGTGTTTGTGTTTCTTTCTATTATCGCTTATCTGGTGAAATGCACAACAAAACACCAGCACCACACCAAAGCATGTCGTACAAAACAAAAAAGAGAGACAGCTAACAAAGCAACTCCACCAACTTGTTCTTCTCCAGCCACAAAAAAAGTCAGCATGAATTAGAAAACTTCATCAAGTGATGACACTTACTACAAACGTATAGGCATTTCGAGAGTAGATAGGCATGTATGCTCGCGTGTACTACGTGTGAACTCACATAGGTATAATGCACGGTTAACCATGCCACTCCATAAACGAAAAAAAAAACAATACATAGAAAGAGAGAATGCTGTTGCTGGATGAATAAGAGTAAGTATCAATACATTTGTTTCCCCTTCCTTTATTCACTTTCACTGCTTACTCCACTACCTCAACCCAAATAGCTGTTTTTCCACTAGTGATTCTCTCCTTTTCCCATGGTCAATACCTATATAATATATTATGTCGTGTCTACCTGATGCCTGCTGTCTGCTCAATCTCTTTTTTGCTGGTTGTGAATGACATTTAGGTTAGCGAACTCGAAAAGTCATATCGAAATCGAATGTATACGTTGTGAATATATTATTAGCAAAACAAAACAAAGCCAGAAGCACTCTGCAAGCAAAGCATACATAATACAAGAGTGGACATTGGTCTTTCTTGTGTACACTCAATAGCTGATAAGAGCATTATAGTTTCTTCATTTATATGGTTCTTTTCAAACATAAATAGATGTAATAGTACATGCATACACCAAATCAACAATGTCTAACTCAACAAAATACAAAAAATATACCTTTTGCAAGAAAAGTTTGTTCCATTATTGAGTAAACTTAATAGTCTTCCGTTAGTATCCCCATTTCCTTTTTGTTTAACCACACATACAGCAGTAGAAGCAGAATGTTTACTTAAAGTATTACTGAAGTGAAGACAAAAGAAAGCTCGTTGTTTACAAATATTTTAGCAAAACATTGAAAAATAATATAATAAATAGCTCGCTCTTTTTCTACCTATATGAAAATGTGCAAAATAAATTCAATGTTGATAGATATTAAAACAATTTATTGGAAAGGGAACATTTCCCGGTAGGTATTTTATATGCATTCTCTTGTTTACATTTTGGCGAATTGGTTGTAGACCTTGTGTAAACTATTTTCTTGCAATTCGTTTGTGGAAGACATGAATATTATATTAAACAAATATGAATACTGTTACTGCATGCACTAAGAGAATGGCATAAAAATGCTATTATGCGTCTTTACACGTATCTCTTAGCAAAGAAACTATGTATATTGCTTTGGAATGGCCGCGGCAATTTAGAAGTAATTTCACGCTGCTATTTTTTATTCCATATATAATTTCAATAAACGTAGTTGGTACCACCATGATGATCCTGCGTTTGTCTGTATTTTTTAGACGGTGGCAACCACCAGACAGGAAGCTTTAGAGTCTTCAGGTTTCATAGACTTCAGTCTATGAACTGGTATATCATAGTTTTATGAAATTGTTTGTTGCCAGAATGGTAAAACTTGCTTAATTTGGTTATTCTCTAAACCTGTATTCCCGTACACTTTTTCTAAACAGAAAGGTTCGTATTTGAAAATGTACATAAAAAACTTTTACGATTCAACCGCACTGTTTAGTTTGGTTGGATAAATTTTATTAGGACGCCAGAACTGATGGCAGTAACTGAGGTTGGTTTGATTATCCATTATTTACGCTACTTTCTACTTTCAATTATTTTAGTTTATTTAGCAATGCTAGTATTTTGTTAAGTGTAATATGAAAACGTGTGGTTGATATAGCATTAACGTGTCGGTCTTTGTGTGAATTAAACTTCATTTAGTCTTTCATGAGTTCCCTTCGTTGGCTTGATATATGCCTATTACGTATTATTGCCTATCGTATAATATGAACTCAAACTTAAAGTGATGAAGATTTTCTAACGTAAACGTTATGAAGTATATGAGCACCCTACAAAAACCAATCAACAACCATCAGAATAA
>JAQFYG010005276.1:0-10112 GCA_034694325.1 Entomobrya corticalis
GTGGCGTTGCAGATTTCTGTGCAGCCGCCTTCGGGAGCCTTCTCCATAAAGTCCTTCCCACATTTCACCGTTGCTTTGCTCCCGTGAACCTGGCAACGTATTTCCAATTCTTCCCCGATGAAACCCTTTGCCTCCAGTTTCTCGCCTATAAGCTTCCAGGTTGGGCTGTTATCTATCATCAGATCCATGTTTCCAATTACAAATAGTCCTTGCCTAGAGAAAAAAATAATTAAAGAACAATTAAGTCATATTTATTTTGTTAAATTAATATAAATGTTTTTCTTATTGACATTTTAAGTTTTTACTTTGCTCTGGACAAGGACACGCAAATTCGGTTATCAATCTTGACAAATCCGACCTTCCCATCTTCATTGCTCCTCACCAAAGACACCAAAATTATATCGTTTTCTTGGCCCTGATAGTCATCAACACTGGAAACACGGACATCAGTACACGTTGGAATCTTCCTAATTTCATGTCTCAAATTAAACATTTGACCCTTGTAGGTTGTCAGCACGCTTATTTGTTCTGGTTCGTATCCTTGCAAAATGAAATAGCGACAGAGTTGAGTAATAAAATCGACCTCGTGCTCATTGGATTTGCTCCTTGAATCCTCGTCCTAAAAATTAAAATACATAACGTTCACATCATTAATATTTAACTCATCTACCTCGCGTATAAAGAAAATTGTAAAAAGTAATAAAATAATAATAAATTACACTGCATTCAAGTTCAGAATGTTTAACAAAGAAAACGTTCTTTGTGACTCCACGAACATCAGGATACAGATCTGGATCAGTGACGCTTTCCGCATTTATAAGTTCTTCATAAATGTTCCCGGGTCCAACGATAAGTTCAGCAATTTCCGGGCGCATTCTGTGTTGAACCTGAGGAAAATAATTAAATATTACATTTCCTGTCTACACTATCTTTTTACTTTTTAAAAATGCAACATCCAATTAATTTCAGGCTCACCTTTAGTTGATAGCAATGAAGGTCATTGTTCAGCATCCTCTCAAAAAGCGACAAGTTTAGATTATATCTAGTTGCCAGGTCAAATACATTTGGGTTTGGTTGAAGCTGGCGATGATCACCTACATCCCCAATAAATGTTCATTTAATTATTATTTAAATATTAGGTAATTTAGATATCAAAAATATATAAAACTATTAATTTCCAATAAATATTTTTTACCTATCATAATAAGATGTTCACAATGTCTAGTAATGCAAGTCACCACCTGTGCCTCAAACACTTGAGCAGCCTCCTCCACAATCACAATTTTTGACTTCATTCTTCTCAACAAATTATTATACTTGGCAGCTCCAGTTGTCGTCAAACCAACCACCTGGCAACTTCTAATAATGTGGCTATCTCCCCAATCGACAATGTCCTGAAGTTCCTTCTTTGCAATGGATAACCCATTTTCCAAGCGAGCCACCATTCTTGCAATTTCTCCACGGAATTCTTCAGCAACTGCAAAATACAGCGCCCATCTCTGCGAAATCGTTAACTCATTCAACTTGACCTGGCCATTTTCACCTGCTCGCAATTTGGCCTGTATATCTGCAACGTTGGGAAGACCCAAGCGATCAGCTCTGTACAATTGAAAAATCCTAGCCAAAATCTTCCGACGATTTCCAATGATCTGAAGCTGTTCTTGCAATCGTTTTATCTTCATTCGATTCTCCAAAACGTTGGCTTTAGCTTCAAAATTTAATTGTTGAAGGACAATATCGCTCTCTGTATCGCAACCGGGGACGGATAATTTAAAAAAATAAGCGTTCCTGGTCCAATATGTATTATCCACATTTTTTCTTTCAACGGTCTCAGCTTCAACCATTATGTCGTCAAGAATCCTATCTCCAATTAGTTCGTCCGCATCGTACAGCTCGTTACCTTCCACGTTATCATCATCCTCATTCCGCTGGAGTTGTTGCTGATGCTGCTGATGGTAATGAAGGAAGGAAGAATCATCCGGAAACCGTTTTATCTTGAACCATTGGCGTATCAATCCTTCTACTTGAAAATTATCGCGTTTGAAAACAGCGTCATTCACCCCAAACCAATCTAACTTTCGGAACTCATCCAACAAAATCCTGGGGCATTGTAACTTCAGTGCGTTCCAATTGGTTAATTTCTCAAAATTAACTATACCTAAATACCAACAAATCATTCAAGATATTATAACCTGCGATTTTCAACAAACAAGTTACATAGAAATTCGTATTTTTACGATAAAAATATTTTACCTTCCAAATTTCCAAGGTTAACCAATTGTTCCATGCCTTGTGCTCTTTTTTCCTCCAATCCATTAATTTTTTCCTTTGCGGTTCTCTCAGCATACGAATAGCTTTGTGGACGTCTGTTAAATTTTCGAGATCTTACTTTTGCCAAAGTAAATTGCTGCATAACCTCCGATCGGGAGCTTCCTCCAATGCGTAGAATATCTGGATACATATCTTTTGTCTTAAAAAGCTGTACAACACCTTCCAAAAATTGATCCAATGCGTAGTTAGTGAAGCACACGACTGTAATTGGGTTGGTAGTTTCACCTTGTCCCTGTCGCGGTCTCCATAAAATCAAGTTGTTCAGTAAAACATCCGCTATTTTTAGGCCAAGGAAAGTTTTGCCAGTTCCAGGCTGTAAAGAATAATTATTAAGTTAATTGTAATTCATATAGAAACTTTAATTTTAATTAGTTAGCAATAGTAATTATATATTATGAAAATAAAAATGTTCTCATGATTTTTGGCTACTTACCGGTCCTTGAATAATCCCGAATTGTTTAGTTAGCGCCGCCTGGAACGCCGCAAATTGATTCTGGTCCAAACCAAACTCCTCTGCAGTTGGCCATTCTTCCATCACCAATGGTAATATTATCCTTTCCTGACCATTAGCTAAAGTTACCTTCAATCTCTTCTCGTCTCCAATAAGGTACTGGGGGGCACCCACGTCAGGTTCGGCATCCACAATGAATTTTTTCATCGGAAAATTATCCAGAGTTAAATGCTTTAACGTTTCCAGAGTATGCTTCCTTGACTCCAAGTACACCTCCGACTCGAACATTAAATATTCTTTTTCCGTATAAGCCGGTGGACATCCTTCCCAAACAACGGTAACAATCCCCTTCTCCAATTCTGGAACATTCCGACTAAAAATAATGCCAAGATGTGTATTTCCCTCACTAAAGGATTTCTTTTCAGTTGTCAGAATCACCAAGGATCCATACAATAGACGTTTTGAGGTTGCCCATCTTATCTTCCGGTAACTGTGCTCTGCAAGCTGCAGTTTATGAACGATGGAGTCAAATTCCTTGGTAACCTTGATGAATGTCACGTTTTTGTACAGACGTAACTCTCCAGGAGGCAGTTTCCTTCTTCGGAGATAGTCGTTTTTATTTTCCAAAAATGACTTGATTCCATGTCTCAAAGGTCGCACGAAATCCTCCCGAAAGAGCCTGAATTGAACATCGCAATAGTGTTCACCGTCGTTGTAGGCACCTGACTTTTTGTTTGGCCGCAAGAATTGTTCGGAGGTTGTTCGCAGTTCCTTGATGGTGGGGACGACAGGTATGTCCCTGATGTTCTCTGGTGGAATCCACGAATCAAACTCCCTTTCATCTTCGGCATTAAAACCTTCTCTCTTACGGCGTTTTGCTGATTCATCCTTCAAAAGTTTGGATTTCTTCATTTCCTCTACGTGATCTCGAAGTTTTTCGAATTGCTGAACCAAATCTGGGCCCCCCAGTTTTCCCGCAGCGGAGACAGATAAGCCAATGATTCTGTTCAAGTTGGCGTGGTCCCTGGTCATTGCTGGCATCTTCTTAAATAGGCAACATCCAAATCTCAGAAGATTCTTGAGAACAAGCAAAGCGCTGCAGTCAACTTGTGTTCCAGTTTTTCTTGTGGGATTCCATGTAGGAAAACAACCAATTGTAATGTCTGTTGTGATTCCCACCAGCTTTTGAATAAATTTTTCTGATAGTATGCAGGGCTTCAAAATATTCACTTGTTGTTGATCGAGGGAATCTTCAGCACATATCTTTTGCCCGATAACCGTTATCACCAAAACCAGTAGGTTATCTTCGAGAAGTGGCGAGTTCAAGAATGCTTCCCAGTCCTTCAAGTCATCATGAATGTGGATGAGGACGTTGTCCGGTGGTAGGTCTAAAAACTTGATTAAGCGATTGAATCCAAACGTGACGCCATGGCTGCGAAAAACAAATATTATTAATATCAGTTTAGAGGCAACTACTACATCATTCTAAATTCTATAAACAATTAGCTTAATTAATTAACTTTATTAAGATAGCGGAAGTAGACTATAGGTTGATTGAGTGAGTACTCACTTTTTTGCACCGACGGCACCACCAGAAGATCCCTTAGCTGGATAACTGCCAATACCCGGTCCATTACTGATGGATTTTAATTGACCTAGTGGAGGTTTCCTGGTCCCGACCTTGAAAGCTTGAGAACCATCATGACCCCTATTACCATTACGATCAATGACATCCGTGTCCAGTTCCATGAGTTTGTTAACTGATTTCTCTTGACCAATCATTCGCCCGGAACCTGCTGATGTAGTGCCTCCTCTGCCTCGTCCTCCTCCTTCAAAATATTCATAAAAAATCAAAAGTAAGACGACTGAATAATTTACATATCAAATCATTAAATTCTAACAATAAGTAAACAACCAAAGATAAACTGAAGAATGTAGACAAGTAACTAGACAATCAACACAACTATACTTTTTTTCTTGTTTAACCATGAAAATCATGACGTAATATACATATTTAATTGCATCCAATTACGTAAACAAATTACTAAATTATTTATTATGTAATCAATGCTTAATATTATTACCTCCTCTCGGATGTGATCCACCACCTCCTCCCCTGCCTCTCCCCCGGTACCCCTGATTATTAATCATTCCGCCTCCGCCCCGCGGGGCAGGTGCCCCTGCTCCTTTATTCTCCTCCAGTGGCAGTGGCTGACCTCGTTTAGGTCAGGTGTCACGCATTCAATTTCAAATTTACAAAATATCTCTGTCAACTGACCGTGATCTAATTCATTCACATTTGACCTTTAATAACACCACCTGTCAATAACTTTCTTTCCTACTCCTTTACTTCTACCAACAATTAATCACCGACTACATGCAGTCAGTCAACCAGCAACCATTAACTGACTGTTCGAAAGCAATCATCAATTCAATCGCCACCAATGGTAATTGACATTCAAAGTCACTTTAATTCACAAACTAGTTGCTAATTACTAACAGAACAGTTATCGACCAATAATTAAACGCACCAACCAAAACAATGACAAGACAAACACAAGACTGACTAGTGACTACTACTACTCCCAACCAAGTGTATTGACAAATGACAATTAAATGCACCATGAATGCATGAGCCCAGCAGCTTTCTGTTGACGAAACAGGAGAGCAGCAGAGCAAAATAGAGACAATAAGCTTCTTTTTGTTTTTCTTTTCGTCTTCGAATCTTTTCGTTTTTCTGCTTGCCGTTTGCCTTTAGCTTTTGTGCTGTCGTTCTGTTCCAGCTGCAGCTCAGATGTTGGTTACGTACCTACTACGCAAAAATGCACACGACAATGACATCACAAGAAACGTTTTTCTTTTCCTTTCTGTCTGTATGCCGTATGCATTTCTTGGAGTTGTTGTTGCGCTTTGCAAAAAAAGGATTATGAGTGCTTTGCTCTGCTCTGTGGAATGTGATGTGATCATAGCATTTATGAACGAGTATTTTTGTTTCATTTTGCTTTGAAATGCTTAGGCACCTATTGGAATTGGAATCTGTGAGTGATATTTATGCTGAGGGCTGAGGCATATAAACTATTATGAACTTATGAACAATTCTTTTATTCTTTTACTAATTATTAACTGCAAATAAATTAAATACTGATATTCCTTTTCTTAAATTTTTGGGGCGTTATGAGATTTTGCGTGTTCCAAGGTATACAGTTGACGATATAATTTATTATTTTTTACATATAAAAACCATTATTGTCTGCTTCACATACTATAATTAACTAGGATTTATGCTATTTTTTAAATAAAATTTATACAATTTTCTTGGAACCTACAGAATTTTTATAAAATAAAATCGACACTATTTTCAATGGAACTTACTATATATTCGAATGGTATTTGTATAAGTGTTTCCTTTTTAAAAACGTTATTGTCGCACCATTTTTGCATTTTAAAGCTTTTCTACATTCCAATCTGTGCATATGCATTTCTGTCAATATTCATAAAAATTCCCGTAGTAGTTTTGCTCGTTTCATCATTCTTCATCCAAAAGCATGAAATGTGAAGACGGATCAATATTACTTATGTATATGCCTATTTTATGCCGCACGCAAGCTCTTAGTATTTAAAGCTACGGCTACGCTACGACTACGAGTATCAAAGCAAATTATGACATAGCAAAGGACAAAACTACTTTTCCATTTCCATTCGTTCGGCTTAAATCCATCTTCACCATTCTTTATCCAATTTCATCCAGCCTCCTGGTTACTTGCTACTCCTGTACATTCTAATACACATATTTATGCGAATAACCGTATAAGCAGATCAGATCTCATAGATACCGTCAGCCAAGAACTGACCAAGGCTACTTGTTGCAATAATTGCAATAAAATTGCGTTTATGTTTGCTCATCTACTCCGTCATAGCGAACAAAACAGCAAAAACACAGCCTATATTATATTTCCCCTATCATCTCGAGACTGTTCCAATTCTATTTTAAAATAAGTCCTTAAATCATATGCAAAATCACACATTTTTCCAAATGCCAAAATGTCATTTTTTTTACAAAACACCTTTCTCAACATACCCCAGATACCTGTTCCCCAGCATATACCCCAAATCAATCACCACCACCCACAACTCCAATGGTAAAAAATTAACGATTATATAGGTAGTTAGCCAATAATATCTTCAAACATGTTAAAATCGGTTTAAACTGATAAGCATCGTCATGAGTAAATACAATGAATGTTACAAAAGAATCTATCGGTACTCGACTGGACACTGGACACATGATCGACATAAAATTTCTCAATATGACTGATATGATACATGAATTTATAAATGTCTTTAATAAATTTTTATAATTAAAGTAAAATTGAAGTATCATAAAAACATGATGATGAAATATTTGTTTAATATTGCTTCTAACTCAATGGTCAAGCTCTTTAAAAACAATTAGTTCCTCACGTTGCTTTGTTCATGAATGAGCTTGTGGTGTCATCTTGGCTGAAGCTGATACCTATATAAAGCCGTTACTTTCTGCTATAGCATCAAATAAAAATAAAATTCAATCTTAAAGCTTTGCTCATTAAAACTATCCAAGTGCCAGTATTCCAACAATTAAATAAATATTTAGTTAAGTTTCTTAAATTATTTTACAAAAATGGATTTTTTAAATAAACAATTATTTGTATTAACTGCTCTGCTGTTAGCAGTTTACTCCACCGCCCACGCATCTCACATAGGTAATCAGAGAATAAACATTCGTATTTTATTTTAAGTTTTTAAAATTTATTTATTAAAAATAATAATTTTTTTAACCAGAAATTAACAACGGTTTATGTGGAGGACCCCTGGAAGCCGACTCAGGATCTCTGACCTTCCCATCATCTCCACCCACCACAGACGAAGTCCTCTGCATTTGGACAATCCACCTCGAAACACGATCAACATTCCGTCTAAACTTTTCCAATTTCAACGTGGGCGGATCCGATAGCTCCTCCCCTTCTTGTGACGATGCCGCAGTTCGTCTCAACTCCTTAACAAATCTCATCCCATCAGATAGATCAGAAGGCTACACATTCTGTAACGGCAACTCCCCTCCCAACTTTTTCGTTCTTTCCGAGAATCTCATAACGGTAATCTACAGAAATAAAAACTCCTCCAACTCAAACGGTTTCACTCTAAATTGGGAGGGAATTTCCATCCAACCAATCCAAAAAATCCATGAATCCACATTCACAACAGCTTCAAGTGGAGTGATCAGATACCCTCCAATTGTTGGAAGCAACTATCCACAAAATTTGGTCAGCACTTGGCTAGTTCAAGCCAAACCTGTTGCTGGACAGACTAGCCAAAGCATTCAGCTAAATTTGCCAAAAGTGGATATCGCATCTTGTAACCTTGGCAACCCACAAGACTGTCTTTGTGACGCCCTGATACTTTACCAAGTCAATGAAGAAGGAGTTCTTAACGAAGAGAGAAGATTTTGTGGAAATGTTACCGCCCAAGATATTCAGGGCCTAAGTTCAAACTTTATTTTGGCCCTGTTCACTGATAACAATGAGGATGAATCTGAAAATGGAAATGGATTCGAAGTGGTTTATAGTCCGTCTTTAAGACCGCCCGTATCCAATACATGTAAGTAAAAAATGTTCGAAATCTTTTTAAAAGTGTTCGAAAAATATAATTGTATTTATTTCAAAATAATTTTTAGCAACAACTTGTGGCGGAGTTGTATCCGGACTTTCTGGTCTTATCGAATATAAGCGCGATGAACGATTAAACTTAAATGAACGCTGCATCTGGACAATCCGGAGCTTATCCAGAACACAAATTCGTTTGACATTTAATAAATTAGGATTTGAAGACTGGGCTGACCAAATGGAGGTTTTAGGTTTGTCATCTACTGGAGAAAAGACGCAATTTGCGATGTAAGTTTAAGTTTAGTAAATTAACTAATCTGAATAATTGTAATTATATCAATTATTAAATATATTTTTTTGATTACTTTAGTTCAAAACGCGATCAAGGAGTGACCATAACTGTAAATGCTACTGTCGCCATAGTTAGCATGTTCTCTTGGTATCTTGGCGCCGGAACCGGATTTTCTTTAAGTTTTGAATCTGGCGAAGAAGTGGACAGTCAACTTTTAAATTATAATGACTTTAGCTATCTTGAAAGCAATAAGTCATGTGGAGGAGTTATAAAATATGGAGGAAACCAGATAAGAAGGAGGGAACTGACAACTTTTGTTATTCAGCATCCTTATTCAAATGAAGCTAATTACGAACCAATGACGCTGAATGTGACAGGATTAAATTTGAGACTAGACCCGGAAACTGGGAACTGTACGGATATGATTCGGGTGTTTAGACTTCATTCTGCACCGGGAAATCCAACTTATTTGCAGGAAGTTTATGATTATGGGAATCCAAGATTTGGGTACGCAATTGATAACAATTTTATATAAAATTTATGTTTATCTTAATATAACATTTTTAGTAAAAATATGTGGGTTTTACTTTGTTTGATTAACAGAGTTTGTCAAATGGATCATGTTGATAATGATCCTTATTATCTTGTTACGGATTATGTATCCGTGATATTTTTTCTAACTGATGGAATTAATCAGAACTCTGGAGATGATAATGGGTTTGAAGTAACGTGGAATGTTGATTTGGGAGAATCATTTGAATGCGAATAATAATAATATGATATTGTATTTTAATTTGTATACAGTTTAAACTTATTTAATTTTGTAATTTGTTGCTTATACTGATAGTAATTTATAGAAATTCAATAAATTTATGAACTTTGAACTTATAATCCAAACCAAAAGTATATATTTAATAGAATCGACCTTTCTAGTTTTTAGTTTTGACCTTGCGATTTAAACTTAAAGTCAAAATCACTTCTTCATCAAATGCCTCAATTATCTAGTTTCTTTCTATCATATCAAAATTATTTTAATGAAGGCAAGGTTGAAATAAAGTTAGGTTTCAGTCTCAAATATTTTAAACGCCATTTTTATTTTTTGTTATACGCTTTGCATATAAAACTAAATAAATTTCTGAAAAGAGAAATCAAAATTACAATTGCTATTAATTTAGAAAAAATATTTAGAAAAACTTTATTGATTATCTGTTAATATTTACATATCTAAATCTAAAATGTTAACGGATAACATAAAACGTGACATTTGTATAAGATTAGGACCCCTTGTAAGATACACATTGACCGGATGCTTTTATTGGGACGACTCAAAACAATTATTTGTCCTAAGACAAGGATACACATACTGGACATGGAGAATTTGGCACATTTTAGGATATTT
>JAQFYG010005277.1:0-10112 GCA_034694325.1 Entomobrya corticalis
ATCATAATAATGATCATCATCAGCAGAATCATTTTCTGGGCAGCCAGCACCAGTAGTAACGGCAAGAGTAACGTATAGGTGGTAGTGGCGGCAAAACAACACATTCATTGCAAAACGTATACAAAGTTAAGTACACAAAAGCATAATAATAGTAGAAGCATCAGTGCAGAGAAGAGGCGATCTCTCAGCGATGAGGATGCCCGTATAATTCAATGAGGTACTTAACCATTATCATCACTATCGTCATCATTCTTATTTGAGTTATCGTGCATAATAACAAAACACACACGCACACACTAGCCAACTAATCGATTCACGATTTGGACAAGTTAATTTGCTCACAATGTATGTTTGAGCTTATGTGCTTCAAGTTGGTACTGTCCGTCTCATCGAGACCAAACCAACATACCTTCGTTACATCATGCGCAAGTACAACTCCTCTGTACGTACGCTTTTTAGAAAGTTGTTACAGTTTCGCTTTATTAGCTTGGCTCCATTTATACCTTTTCTTTGTTCCTTTTGGTGGCCAACTCATATACCTATTGTGAAAACACCAACTGATGTTTTCTTAAATACATCGCACTGCCACTACTAAAAATTGCAAAGGACGGATAAGTAGTTGTGACCAATGTCGTTCTGGTCAGAGAAAGGCCTCTGAATGACGTAGAGAGGTAAATAGAAAGCAATGATTGCACCTCACGTAACAGTCATTGGGCGAAATAAATGAAAATGGGAATAATTAATTACACTTTTTCACTAAGAAAATCGTCATGGCATGGCGTCCATAACATCTAATACTGTAAAATACCGTTACTACTAACTATAAGTAAATGTACTTTGAAAAATAAAATGCTGGCATCATACCACCATCACAGCAAACATTTATCGTCACCTCACTTACTTCATTCCATTCATAAAATCGTGGTCGTCGCCCTAACGTAAAAACGCATAGTAAAACGAATGAGCGGGTTAGGAAATCAGTAGCATCCCCTATTTGAGAGTTTTATCATCATCCCAATGACAACCACTGCACTGCACACAATGCCGCACTGCCAAAGGAAAGGTTTTAAAAATCATGATGGCTGTGCTACAACTGCTACACAATACATGAGAGCATTATTGATGGGGTTTCGTCTTGATAAAAAATAATCAAAGATACCTACATATCGCTGGATTACTTAACATGTTTTGAAAGTGTTAAATATTTACGCAGAAAACAATGAATAACGGAAACTAGGGAATGGCGGCTTTTACTTTTTAATGCTTGGCTAATAATAACAACAATGAGGATACTGACAACCACACGATAATCATTGTAATGACATAATGATGTTTTAAATGTTAATGAACTGGAAACAAAAACGCACAAAAAGATCGAATATGCAACCGCCACTAGCTTACCATGACGCCGTAAAAAATATTTATTTACATTTACGCCAATGAAAGTTGTAGTAACATTTCCGTTGCAAAATCCAAACATAATGTTATACATGATCACACAGAAAAGGTAACGTAGGCAAATAAATAATACAGTTACTAACAGTTCGTTGACCGATATAAAAAATGCTAAAAGTACATGTTTAAGTTTTTTGGTGACTTGTTTTTTTTTCACCGCGTTCACCGGACCAGTGATTGCAGGGTACTGTTCTCAGCGATAAATCGAAAAATTGGGTCTTTTATTTGATCACATTGTCATATCAGTATAATGACAGTTGACGTGTGACATCGTATTTTCACTATTGTTTATTATTTCAAAATGAAAAAGTCGTGTTTTCCAGAGAAAGTCTCAAACTATTCAGTATTAGTCACTACTGAGTCAATTTCTAGTAAGATCTTATATTTGATGCATTTATCATCAAATACACGAAAATGTTATAAAAATGGGACAGTTTGTAAAACTGCCATCATAACATGATAATGTTTCGTGCTGCCCGGCTGCTCCATGTGGATTTTTTACGAGGGTAATGATGATGATGAAGGTATCGCACCACCACCAACTTTTTAGTGACATGAACATGCACAAGTTTTACAAAAAAAAGAGAATTGCAACTTTTCTTCCTTCAGTTTTTCTCCCACGCTCCGCGTAACATACTTTTTTGGTTTATGTATCTATCTCTTTTCTCCATCTCTGCATTATTATTACCAATAATATTGCCAAATGAGTATAAAATTGGTGCAAAAAACTGCCAAATTGATCAACTGCCAAAAAGGGAAGACAGAAACAGGGAGACATGGTCACACACACAAGTGTATTCATTAGACGTAAATATTCTCTATGGTGTACGCTATCATCCAACGGGGAAAGTAGACACATGGTAGTTCCTTTATGTCTTTCTCAAATTATGTTATTTTACTTTTTTTTGCTGTGCCAAGCCAACAACCAACAAATATACTGCGCTTACCCATAGGTACGTATTCACACATATTTTAAAGAATGGTATAGGTTGGCGGGAGACAGTATTTGTGGTCGCAGTTTGTTTACACTACTACACGACTACTACTCTTACGAAAAGAATTTATGCACTAGAATTTATACTAGTCTCTACTAGCTCTACTAAACTGCTACTTTGTGTTACAGGAATAAATATTTTACGAAAAAAATCAGCAATTTTTTCTTGTTGCCATTATCAGGTGAAACGGGATAGAATGGGTTACTTTTAAGATACCAGAAGCAATTTGGCAGGCTAAATATACAATATTTTTAACTTGCATCCCCATACACTTCTCTGTAGTACCAGCATCCATCCATTTTCTATCATCTTTATCTGCTATAAAGTAAACTAATAATGCAATGGTTTTGCTATTTCACATGCAGTTTTTCTATATTTTATTTCCTCATCCGTTCAACTACTTGGTCCTTCTTCTGACCAAAACCCTTACTTTGCTTTGATATGCAATATGATATGCCAAAAGCAAAATTTTCTATTGCCGTTTTCATTGTCGTCGGCATCGTTGTAGCACCAGTCATAGTAGTCAAAAACTCTTATTTTTTTCTCTCAGATTAGGTTGCAAAAACATAGTAAAGGGAAAGCAATAGTAAGAGCAGGAACAAGTCAAATATAGGCAGAGAGAAGGAGAAGACAGAATGAAAGTTTTAGTGGAGTAATGTAATATAATGTAATAGTAATAGTAGTAGTAGGAGGAAGTAAAGTCTCTCTGTTCGCAGTGTACTAGTACTACTGAAAAAAGAGTCATAAAATTTAATGCTCTCCGTCATTGCCTTTTTTCTCAGCTTTTATTCCAACTCGTTTTCCCTCTATTTCTCTTCGTAGTTATCTTGTATTTTTACAATGTGTCCGTTGTCTAGTATTTATTTTCCATAGTATCTGTGCGTCTGTCTGTGTGTGCGTTTCAAATTCTCTTTTTCACACATATCCGAGCAAAAACCGGCTATTTTATAACAAGAAAGAAAATATCTTAAGATTTAAGAAAATGCCTAAGCAGAAAAAAACTATCTGTCTACTACTACTGCTTTTACCCAGACGACTCACTCAAGCTAAATTTTTCCTTATTTTGGTCTGTTGTGTATGTACATTAAAATTGAGTTGAAGAGCTGAAGGATTTTTTCTATACTCCACAGCTTCTTATTTTACCGTGGTCATTATCCTGCTGCAACGAGCACATGTTACCAACATCAGGGATGTGCAAAAAGTAGAATGGTTTGAGAGAAATTTATATATATGGCAAAGATTCATATTCACATCTTTATACTACAAATGAAGAGAAGGTTGGGTGAAAGTAAAAAGAAAAAAAGAGATAGAGATAATATTTACCTAGAGAAATAGAATTTAGCTAAAGCTAAAGAAAGTATGTAAGTGATATGGGAAAATACTTCTATTGTCATCATCAGTACCTATATGCTTTCTTTCCACCTTTAAATGCTGATTCCCTCTGGTTCTCTATGTTTAAAAATGTATCGTCTTTCGTTTTTCAGCTTAAGTCGCAAGGTCTGTTGTAAAAGATACAGATACTCATTGTTGGAAAGAAAGCACTGCAGTTGCTGGACTACTTTCTCTGGGTTTTCTGATCCGCGCAGCGATGGAGACTTTGGTGTTGGTGTGGTGTACTGTGTAAATCTCCTGTGCTTACCACGACCAACAGTTCCGCTAGGAGCAATGCCAATATTTTCTCTCCTTATGTTCCTTGTACTCTGTAGTTCGCCAAACAATCAACTGGAATGAGATGAGGAGACAAAGAATCATGAGAGAATATCAAGCATATGTTAGGATAAAGGTACAATACGCACTTTTAATATTGATTATTTCAACTGTTTTCAGCACATACGGCAATAATTTCATTGGAGTCGAAAATGAAGACATAGATTTCCGTTCCCATAAGGCAAAGAGCAAGTAGAAATTAATACAAATTTCTTAAAAAATGCAATTTAATAACAAGTAAGTGATGATGAGTACACCACTGGGGTGCAGTGCAAAAATAAATAAATAAACAAGGAAGAAAGATACAATTAAAATAATACAAATTTATAAACTAGAGGAAGAATTGACTTCATTTATTGACTGTTATTTGCTCTCCTTTCATTTCATGGGATTTAAAGAAACATGATATATACAACAGTATTGGCAGCACAAGAAAAAGATCAGTTAGATCTCGGTTTACAGTTATAAACATCACAATCATATTATGAACATTCTCTGGCGACGTGTAAGTTCATACTACCACGCAATCATACAGAAGAACATAATAAAATTGCGTGTAAAATGTACAGTACTGCTTCGTATATGAATTTGTATATTCATTTATGTTTATTTGTCTCATACGCTCATTTTTATAGGCTCACTTTCTCTTGAACAGTTTACATCGCATAATAAAATGCCATTTTTCTCTTTTTTTGGGTCGGTCCGTGTACAGTTGGTCGTCAAGTCTTTGAATGAATTTAGTGGATTTTGTGTGAACAATATAAAATTTAGCGGTTATTTGAAGAGAAGAAAAAAATAGGTTTCGTTTTGGTTCTTTTTATTCCACCTTTTTTCCATTCTCTAGCCATCCGGCTATATTTTTATACAATACTTCGTGTTCCTCTCAACAGCCAATAAAGTAGTAAGAGTAAGTGTTACCTTTTCAAATATTTTCGTCTTCTTTTCACCACAGCTTCTCTCTTTTCTCTGTGAATGGGTGAGAGGAATCAGCGGATTATTTTATTGAAATCACAACGACAATGAAACGACGACGACAACTGCGATTGTGATAGTGGTGGCGTTACTACTACTGGGTATAACCTTTTACATACATATTGACGCACACCACAACACATCACACACTTACGCCACCAAAAAGAAATGGGAAATTGTAGAAAAAAGGTTGAGTGAGCAAAAGAAAAAGCGACAATATTGTTGTTCCTTTTTTATTGTTAGTTAAAGGCTATTATTATAGCTGGCTGGTTTTTTCGAGCTGCTGTTATTACTCTTAGTGACATGGTACACACACATATAAGCGTATTTACAAGCTATATAGATTTCTTTGGTCGACTGGATTGCTACAAAAATTGACAAAATGGCTGTGTCCTTTTCCTTTCTCTTTTTATTCTCCTTCTGTGTCTGAGCAGTTGACTTACTTTCTACAAGACTATTACTTGTGTACCCCCTGCCAAGCTGTACAGCCTCTTTACAGAGTAGTTACCATACCATTGAATAAAAACAACGACTTTTTGCATCGCGCCCTCTTCTTCCTTTTCCTCCTCCTCTTCTTATTCTCCTTTGTTTTTCTTCAAGTTCCCTGGTTTTTATTCACTTTTTTAGACTCAACTCCTTTTTGTCTTTCTCCTTATAAATTTCATTTGCGTTTCTCTTCTATTTATAGCATTACTGCTATTACTACTCCAGTAGCAGTAGTATTAAAGGGAAAATAAGAATTGTACATTTTCTTGGTCTACTTAAGTGCTATTAAATAAACTGCTTACGTAGCTACTAGTTCAGCAGCAGAGCCTTTTGTGTCCATTTTACGTGGTTCATCAAGAAGCTGTTGGAGGTTATCTACGACAACATGGCTTGTTTCCTAAACAGAAAACTCTCATTGCTGTGCATTGCACTACTACCATTTTCAGTATTTGAACTAGCGCTGTACAGTAAAGAACAAATCTAACACAGGGTGGGGAACTGAAAATATAACCAGATGTGTCAGCCAATGCAATGTAATAGTTTTACTTTTTTAAGCTACTTTTTAAAGCCATCACCACAACTCTGCTTGTAGCATCATCATCATACATTATGTCTTGTCTTGTTCCGTTGGCGATGGGGTCGGCGGATGCATTTTGTTAGAAAGAAGAAAAAGTAAAACCGGCTACGACAGTACAGAAAAAATAGATAAATTATAAAAATATACTATTATATAATGTTTTTATTTATATTATATACATCCTAATATACAAAACACAATGTTATAATAAAAAAGAAAGATTATAATCCTTACATTACTACCAGCAAAGGGTTAACAGATTTGGCAAGGGAAACAAGGAACTTCTTTTGTAACATTTTTCACTGTAACGGGACTCTCTGTAGTATTTTTTTTCAAAGGAGCAACGGTCAAACGATTATAAAATATCCTATATTCTTGTCGTCGTCACACTTGGCAGAGTAAATAGGACATGAGCATTGTAATCATCGTCAACTAGAATGTATAGCGACGAAGAAAAGAGAAGAATACTTTTTTTGGGGGAGAAACTTTTTGCATGATGATGTATGTAGCGATTTTGTATAGAAGACACATTACATTATGCCAAAAGGAAGGATGTGTAAAAAAGTATCATAGGATAGGAAACTGTCACCACATATCGGAATCATTTATTGTTGTTATTAACTACCAAAAGTGAAACTTTAAGGTAGTTTATGCGATTACCGTGTTTGTCTGTCAGTCTGTCTGGAAGGACTCTAACCTTCGTAGTTTTGTACCGATTAACTTCAAATTTGGCATACGAGCTCCGTAGGTCACGAGAACCATTGCTATTAATTTTCAGTTTTGAACCTCTTCGAAGACCTGAGTTATGGGCGTCTCAAATTATGCCTATTATTTAATGCGCAATAGGCTCATTTGCGTTAATTTGACAGTCTGCAATTGTAATTAATCGTTCTTACTTTTGTCTGAAATGTAATAACGCCCTCCGTTTGTCCCCGATCCCCCATGTTCAGCCGAGTTTTGCAGAAAAACTCATTTACATATTTTTGATAAACGAAAAATCGATGCTAAAGAACTATGACGGGTGATGACTTTCGGTAGTTTCTCCTTTGGAGTTTATGTCCCGACTAGTTATTAATATATTACAATAGTGCCTCACTAGTGGATTACGATACCAGAGAAAAACATGTACTGTTCATTGACCAACAGTTTGTGGCATATACATAATGGTTAATGGTAATAATATTTTACAACATTGTATATTGTAACATAGTTCAAACTATCAAAGCGGTCATTGAAATGAAAAGGAAGGAACGATGATGATAAGAAGAGAAAGGAATTATACCATGTTACCATGACAAGATAATATTGGCATGGACTAGTGCCTGCAAGACGTGTGGGTGTATTTATAATTGTTGCTTGGGCTTCGGGGTTTAGGAAAAACAACATTTTTTCTGAACATGAAGCAAGTAAAAGTAACAGCAGCTGTTCCAAACTTTTGGAGGCTTGATCCATAAATTATAGGATTGAAATATTGATGATGATAAAACAAGTGGTGGAGGTGGTGGTGTGGTACTGATAATGATAAAAGTATTAGGTAGTTTTTTTGTTTCTCTGGCTCTGACGGAGAAAGCTTCAAGCTGATGAGTTAAAGGATAGCGAACAACTATAACTTTTAATGTTCATCTTGTTGTCGTCGTTGTTGTTTTTTGGTGTTCCTGTTGCTATTTATTTACTTTTTTATGAGAGAAAAATGTCAAAGGTTTTTAGGAGCAGCAAAAGTTATTCGCTTTTTATTACTGTTCCTACTTGTAAAAGTTTCAGTATGTTTTTATGAATGGGGGAAGGGCACTTTCTGCTTGCTGTGTGTTCAATGAGCCGAATATCATCTGTTTGCTAAGTATTAAGCTGAATATTGATAATAATTTTGCCTAATAATAAATAAAAATACAAGGCTATTACTACTGCAACTTTTTAGAAAGAAAAGTCCACTTGTTGGTGGTATACGGAGAGAAAAATGGTTTTACTGTGCAAGATGTAAGATTTTATTTTTTTGGCGTAGCAAGAAGAATTATTGAGAAAGATGGAGAGAAGAGGGCGGCGGAACAAACTGACAAACAAGCGATTTTCCCGTGTTGTTGCTCATGTCGTGGTAGCGATCTCTCTCTCCCTTTCTACAGGGATGGATGGAATGAGGAAAAAAGAAAACTTATATTGTTGACGCTCCTGTTTCTTCAAGATAACTAGCGCAAGTATCAAAGAAGCAAAGAAGAATAACCATTACTTTAATACTTGTTGTTAAAAGAGAACTTTTTTTCTTTTTTTTTTTGTATGTCATTATTCGACTTATTGGACAAGTTGAAGAAGAAACAGCATCTTGCTTTTTGCTATGGGGTGGTCCACTTGATATTAGTCAACAGCAAATATTCACTCCTGCTGCTTCACTGGCTCAACTGTGAGTGACCCATGAAAATATATTGAAGTAAGCTTTACTCAAAGAAAAAGAAAAGACGAAGGCTGTAACAAGCAAAACATGGAATAAAAAAGTAAGCATTGATTTTTTCTTAGATAAGTATATATTTACTTTTCTTTGTAAAAAAATATAACTAGTTTCTTTGGTGACTATTGAAATAAGTAGCCGTAGGTTAGTAAAATGTTAGAAGGGTAGTTATAAACGCCAGGAAATGGGAATGATTTTCCGATGTACGTAAACTTTCAAATGGACAAAGAGAGAGAGAGAGGAGGACGAAGCAGAAAAATGGCAATCATATACTCCTTCCGCTCTGTACTTACAGTCGCCCTTGCTCTTTTTCATTTCTTTTCCTCAGATTTGTTCGTCTTCTTCTCAGTGACTACCGACTACACAAGGAGTACAACCAAGCTGAATGAGTTACAAGAATTATTTTCCTAATAACCATCAAAAAGCAAATAAAAATGAGTCTTCCTGAAGATCACTAAGAGAGAAAAAGTGGATTCTTGTTGTTGTCGCCGTCATCATCATCGTCATGAACATCGTCGTCAACATGGATTTACTTGCAGAATGCTCACTCTTTTGGAACTTAAGTCTTAGTCGGTTTATGCCAGAAAATGTAGAAAAGAACCAATTTCCATGTCTTTTCTTAGCTGATTTATGCAGTCATTTGCCATAAAAAATAACATTTATTTTGTTGTAGCGCTATCTTCTCTGTTTATTTACTACTCTCATTATTCATTGCATTTTGTCAGGAAAACGAAAATAAAAATAAATGTGACTGGTAAACAATAAATTTTAGCAAACCATACAGTATAGCTAATATTATTATTACCGATGGTTGCGTAAAGGATATAAATTTTTGAAAATCGGCAAATCTAGTTAAAAAGTTCAAAGTTGGAAATTCATGAGTTTTTAGTGAGTAATAACTAATAACTATGTCATTTTTGATGATAATACTTTTAGATAAAAAATGTAATTAAAATTTAACCCTTCTACTCATTAGAACTCAGCCTCGATTTTTTATGCATTGTATTTATTAATTTTTTCTGACACTAGCCCTTATTTTTTGTATGGAAAGCTTCGATATCAAGACAAGAGTATTCATCACATAATCCGTTCCAGGCAATATAAGATTGAGTGGTTTGCTCCACTTGCTTCACTTATTATTATCACATGAACCACTTCTGCGGGAGTAGAAGACGACGATGGTGATGATGATGACAGAGAGCAATCTCCCTTTTCCACACACTGTCATCACACATTTATATTGACATGGCAGCAACACACCAACACCAGAGTACTACCATCGTCATCATCATCACCATCAATTTCCATCATCATAAGTAGGCATGTACATACATATTTATATTATTTATGTATTTCTTGAACCACACATAGCCCACTCAAACAGGGAGAAAAAATGGCAGCAACTCTAGGTGGCAAACAGCGAGTCACCCAAGTAAACCAACTCAAAAGATTAAATTTTTTCTACAGACTTAAATGTGAAATA